>VIYQ01002009.1:0-26118 GCA_009928355.1 Chlorella sp. CH2018 | reverse complement strand
CACCGTATGATTGTGCGCAGACACAGCGCACAACACACAAATGGGGAAGGCGCACAGCAGCACTCCCTGCTGCAGTAGCGCACCGATTGGCAGCCGCCGCAGTAGCGCAGGCCGCGGGCAGCAGTGCAGTGCTCGGCAGCACAGACGCGGGGCGCACGGGTCGGGGTGGCGGGGGCCTCTTGCCTGCAGTGAAGAATGGGGGCCAGTGAAGAATGGGGGCCAGTGAAGAATGGGGGCCATTGAAGAATGGGGGACATTGGCTCTGGCATCCTGTGTACCTGGGCCAGCTGACGATGTAGTGGACACACGCAAGCTGCTGCAGACTGTGCAGTAAAACGAAAAAAGTTCAATGCTCACCCTGCATCATCCCGAGTTTCTTCTCCGCGCACAGTTGCCGCTGGCACAAGCAGCACCTGAGGTGGGGCAGCCTGCGCCGGCCCAAGCAGCACCTGAGGCGCGGCAGCCTGCACCGGCCCAAGCAGCACCTGAGGCGTGGCAGCCGGCGCCGGCCCAAGCAGCACCTGAGGCGTGGCAGCCTGTGCGGGCGGACCGGCACTAGCGCCAGTCTGCACCTGCTGACCAGCAGACGTCAGCCAGGCGTGTTCGCTGAATGACACCAAATTGAGCAGAGTGCGGCACACCGTAGCCATCGTTGGTCGCGGGTCGCGCCGGCCTGGGTCAAGACTGCGCAGCCGGCAGCGCTGAATGACAGGCTGTGCAAGGCTGCAATCGCCGCCAGCTGCGCGTCAAAGGTGGTGCTGCCACTGCCCACAGACAGCTGCAGCAGGGGCGGAACGGCCCCCTGCTCAACCACAACAGCAATGAGATTCCCAAAGGCGGCACCCTGGGTGAGGCCAACCAATGCATCAGCTGCGCTCAGCTGCGCCGCAGGGCTGCCGTCTGCCAGGCACCGCACAACGGTGCGCACCCAGTCAGCAATGATCTCCCTGCAGGCTGCATCCATGGCCATATTGGCCAGCGCTGCGGCTGCGTACTGCTGAGTGCCGGCATCCTTTAGGCACCGCAGCAGGGCTGGGATGCCGCCGGCTGCCCGGGCGGCTGCAACACACGCGCTGCTTGTGGCCAAGTTGACCAGGAGCACAACTGCTGCCTGCCGCACGCCTGCATCGCTGCATCCAAGCGCAGACACAATATCGGGTGTTGCGCCGGCATCAATGATGGCTGCCTTGTTGCTGTCGCTGTCGTAGCAGCAGCTCCACAACAACCGCAAAGCCCACTCCTGCACCGAGCTGCTGGGTGGCGTGCGAATCAGACGCACGCACGCGGCAATGCCATCAGCCACTGCCAGCGCGCCCCTAGATTCAATGTGCATCGTCATTAGGTAGGTCAGCCCATGCAGCGCTGCTGACAGCGTGGTGCTCGTGACGAGACGACTGGTGGCACCATCGCTGCCACAGCTGCTCGGGCTGGGTCGCTCTGAGGGCGGCAGCAGCTGCATCAGTGCGGCGACGGCTCCTGCGCCAGCAGCAGCAGCGGCGCCGCCAGGTGCTCTCTGGGCCATGTCGGCCAGCTGCTCTGCTGCCGCTGCCTGCTCATCGCTGCTGCCGCGGCGCAGGCGCTGCACAAGCGCAGCAGCTGCGTGCTGGAGGTCCTCGGGAGCAGATGCCATGGCACCGAAACCCTGCGGGTCACCGACAGAAGCCGGCATGTGGTGAGGTGCTCGCCCAGGACATGTCTCACATACACACCGGCATGATGGCGAAAGCGAAGGCAAAGGGCCCAGGGCGGTTGGCCCTCTGCCCTTGCCGCCCCGTGCTCACCAGGCTCGGCGGCGGCTCGAGGCGGCGGGGACGGGGCCACGTGCTGCGCTGGCAGAACAAATGTTGCGTTCCCTGATCTGCCTCCTGCTTCAATTCAGGCCCTGCGGCGGTGAATTGGACGCGGAGAAGGCGAGCAGTCGGCAAACAAAACGTTGTGCTTGCAAGCACGCTGCTCGCGAGGTGCGCCCCGGGCCCTGGTCCCCTGCCTGGGTTAGATGGGATCGCCCAGCAGCAGCTTAAAAAGCAGCCTGAGACGCGAGGCGATCGCACCGTGTGCACTCGTGAGCTGGGCTGGGGTTTCGGGAGGTGCTGCTTTCGAGCTTCACGGCGGTGCAGACGAACGCATTCGGTGTGAAGTTGACGTTTGACCGTCGAGTGCCTCGTCCGATCGTTGCTGCGCTCTGCCGCCGCTCTGCCGCCGCTGCGCTGCCCGCTTGCAAAGCAGGTCCGCGACTGGCGTGGGCAGCCGCTCATGTTCCACAGCCCTCCCTGCCCTTTAACAGGAGCCATCTGACATCCGAGGGACCCACAGCCGTAGCAGCAGGGAAAGAGCCCCTCTACAGCCCAGTCGAGGGTCAGACGGTAGCTATGGACGGCGGCGGCGCTGCCCTCGCCAGCCACGCCGCCATCCTGCGGGCTGCGGCACCTGCCGCGCTGCTCAAAGGTGGGTGCGGGCAGACAGCCACTCTTGGACCAGCTGCAGCTGCAGTGCAGCTCATGCTACCAGCTCTTGCTACCAGTGCTGCACAACCTTTCCCCACCTTGTTGCCTCTCCTCGCCCCTCCTGCAGGCGCTTCCCTGGCCGGAGCAGCGGTGCAGACCGCGCTGCTGGGCCGCTTGGCGGGCAGCACACCGCTGGCGGCGTTTGCGGCAGTGAACGCCGTCACACGCCCCGCAACCCTGCTGGCCTTTTCGTTCTTTGTGGATGCAGCGGCGGCACGCCTGAGCCGAGCACTGGGGCGGCGGGACGCAGCCACCGCCCGCAGCCAGGTCAGAATTCTGACCTCCCAATCGAATGGGATTTGGGCACCTAGTGATGGCGATGTGGAAGGGGTTTGTATGAGAGGGACACTAACCACCAAGCGTTGCATGCCTGTTCACTGCTGACCACCCTGCGCCTGCACATCGCTAACGCGCCTGCACCTGCACCTCCTGCAGATTATGCTCAACGTCTGCTGCTGCCTGCTGCTGGGCTGCATCACCACGGCGGCCCTGCTGGCCGCGCGCCAGCCTCTCTTTGACTTGATGCGGCTGCAGCCAGGGGTGGCCGCGCAAGCGGCGCTGCTGTGGACGCTCGTCGCAGCGGCTATGCCTGCTGTGCTGCCAAACCTGGCGCTGTGCGGCGCCCTGCAGGCAAGGGCGGTGCCGAGGGGCAGGTTTGTTTGCATGTACTACTGCTGCTGCTGCTGCCCGCATCATGCCAAGCACCGCCTCTTGGTCTGCTCTCACCTTCCCCGCCTCACAGGGCCTGCGCCAGATTGGCCTTGCCGCCGCGCTGGAAGCTCTCCAAGCGGCCTTTGAAGCCGGTGGCCTTTATGCCGTGCTGCGTGGCTGGCTGCTGGGCGGCATGCCCGTGCTGCGAGCAGTAGGCATTCTGAAGCTTGTGGGTGCAGCGGCCTACTGTGCAGCCGGCCTGATTGCGGTTGCCTGGCTGACACCAGGCGGCATGCAGCTGAGCAGCAGCAGCAGCAGCGGCGGCGGCATGACAGGCATGGCAGGCTGCAGGCAAGGCACTGCTGCAGAGGAGCGCAATGCAGAGGCAGCAGCGCCGCTGCTGGCTGAGTGGCGACAGGAAGACGGGCCAGCTGTTGCACAGCACCCTGCCGTCCTTGGCCCAGCCCACGGCCTGTGGCTCGAGCTGCGTGCGGCGCTGCACTGGCGTCACCTGGGCAGCCTGCTGCGTGACTGCGGCAACGTGTCAGTCAGAGCGGTGGTGGTTCAGGGCTCCACTTTCCTGCTAGCCCTGGCAGCTGCTCGGCTGGGGCAGTCTGCGCTGGCAGCCTACCAGATCGCACAGCAGCTGTGGGTGCTGCCCAGCCATTTGATCGGCGGCCTGCAAACGGCAGCGATTGTGCTGGGTGGGCGCCTGGCTGCCGAAGCGGGTGGCCCAGACTGTGAGGTGCACAGGTGCGACGCTTTGAACGGCTTTTATCTACGGCTTTATCTGTGTGCTGTAGCGATGCTATAAAGGCCTATCATTGGGTGTGCTGCCGCTTTGATGTCAGCCATGATGATTAATGCAGTAACACGCCATGCTTGCCTCCCTCGTTGCCGCAGGCACTGGCGGCTGCTGGCGCAGCGGCTGCTGACCGCTGCCACATGCGCCGGCCTGGCCGTCGCAATTGGTTACCTTGCCGCCCAGGACCGCCTGATAGCAACCTTCACGCACGACGCAGCAGTAGCTGCTCAGCTGGCAGTCGACACTGCTGCCGGCCTGACGGCGTGGCACCTGCTGTGCCTGCTGTGCCTCACCTTTGCACCCACGCTCGTCCTCACGGGCCTCATTTACGCCCGTGGCATGTTTGTCTACATGCGCTCCTTGCAGCTGGCCGGCTTTGCACTGGTGCTGTGCCCTGCACTGTGGGCGGCCACCCGCATTGGCAGCCTGCCCGCCCTCTGGCTGGCCAAACTGGCTTGGTACCTGTTCATGCTCTTGGCGGAAGCCGCTGGAGTGGCCAGCACCCTGTGAAACCGCTGCATGTATCTTGCTGTCTTTTGTTCTGTAGTATATTGTGGTGCGCACGTGTCACCCTCCATGTTATGTGCTGGCCTGCCCACTCAACCCCTGCAGAGGCTGGCTGCTATCGCTCACTTGCATGGACTCAGCGCGCAGCATGTTGATGTAATTTGTTGGTGCAAAGTAGTATGAGGGGCACACAGCATCAGGAAGCATGGCAGGCAGATACAATCCACAGCACGCCGTGCGTCCCAACAGGCGCGCACGTTGCCACTGCACACCGTGCGCCCTTCTCATTTGCGTGCTCCCTGCCCCGCAGTGCCCCTCACAGATACGCGCTGGCCCGCTGCTGCCGCTCCGCAATGCTGCGTTTAGCTGCCTCCCGGAAGTCGGGGGTGTCCCAGAACCCGCCCGTCGCGCAGTCCTCCAGCAGCTGGGCGTCCTCCTCCGGGATGGGCTGGAAAGAATGGGAGGGGAAGGATGGGGGATCACATTGATTTCCAACACAGTAGAGAGCAAGTGCTCCAGCAGCTGGGCGTCCTCCTCCGGGATGGGCTGGGCGACACATGGGGCAAACAGCAGAGCGGGGATCGCATGGACTTCAACAAATGCCATGCAGGGCCTCCTCAGAGCCAGAAAAGACAAACCAAAACAGCAGCCCCACCGGCCCGCTGTTGCAGCAAAATGAGCCACCCTCAGGCAACAGGCAAGAGCACAGCCCCACCTGCCCGTCCCTCGGGCAAATGTCGGGCAAATGTCGGGCAAATGTCAGGCACATGTCAGGCAAATGTCACAGCATGCGCGAGCAGGAGCCCCACCTGCCCGTCCTTCAGGCCCATGACCAGCCGCGCCAGGGCGTCCACCGCCACATCCGCCTGCAGGGGAAGCAATCACAAACAGGGGCATGTGGGCTACAAGTGCACTGGTGCGATGCGGCCCTTGAGCATGGGCCTGGCAGCAAGCACAGTTCCCCCTGCTGCTGAGCGCTGCCACGCGGCCGCTCCAGGAGCGACAACCAAGATGCAGCGCAAAGGCCCTCCATCAGCTGCCCACCTGCTGCTGCGCGCTGCCGCGCGGCCGCTCCATGTAGGTGTACTTGGAGTGCACCGCCGCCAGGGCCTCGGTGAAGCGGTCCATCTCAAACTCCAGGTCGGAGCTGCAAATGAAGATGTTGGATGGACGAAGGGTTAATCAGCCCTCAGATCGGGACCGAACAATGCTGGGGGCCGCATGAGGCCTGTGGCTCGGTGAAGCGCTCCAACCTGCAAGGCAGCCTAATGGCTCCAGCAGGAGGCAACGACATGCGGAGCGCGAGTGACGGCCAGCAGCATAGCCCAGCCGGCAACACCCCAATGAGAAACCTGCGCAGTGCGGTGCAATCGGCACATAGGGCACCGTAAGCACTCACGAGATGCGCAGGCGGCGTGCCGAGTCCACAATCGTCTTGCCGGGCAGCACGCCGGCGCCGTGCCGCGCCATCCACAGCGCCAGCAGCACGTAGCGGCGCTGAGCAGCCTGCGGGCAGTGTGGGGTCCAGCAGGTTGCAAGCTCAGCTATTTATGGCAAGTGCCAGTGCTGTGCAACGGTTGCCTGCCCCGCATGCTGCTGCATTCCCCGACTCGCTTGCCACCCAGCCGCAACACCTGTCCGGCCATAGCTTACCTTGCCACAGCCTGTCAGCAGCTCTACAAACCTATGCGGTGTGTGCCGCCTCCCATTCCTCTCCCCAGACTGAAGCTCTGGTTCACAGAGACACCCCCCCAGCAGGCAGCACGGCTGTTAACGACACAAGCCACAGTTCGCTCACCTTGCCATACTTGTTCTGCAGCTCTGCCACCGCAACCTGGAAGCCCTCGGGCGCGGCGTCAAACACCTGGCGGCAGAACTCGGGATACGCCTGCGGTTCCGATTCCAGCAGGCACGTGGCCCAAGCTTAGCGCAGCAAGCAGACAGAACAGATGGGCCTGCATGCACCTGGCGGCAACAGGCTGCAGAGGTTGGGGCAGGGCCGCCAACAGAGCAGGGTGCGGAATCCAGCCGGGCCACATAGTCGGCGACAGCGCACGAGCAGCCCAGACATCGACGGCAGCGGTTGGGCGCACAAGACCAGTGGAGCAGAGGTACATCCCACCAGTGCTTTGCCCCTCCCTACGCCTCGCGCCCCACCTGCGAGTCGTTGCCCACGCCGCCCTCTGTGGACGCCCACCGCGAGATGAGGCCAATGACGGGCAGGTTGCCAGTGATCTGCTTTGCCATGCGCTTCACGCCTTCGCCAAAGCCGCCGCCCTGCTGCGCCGCACGCACCGGCGCGGGCCGCTGCCGCCGCACGGCGTGCAGCTGGCCGCCGCGTAGCTGCTGCTGCTGCTGCTGCTGCCGCTGTAGCTGCTGGCCTGCAGCAGGTGTGTTGGTGTGGGACCAGTGCGGTGCACTGTTGGTTGGCTATCGTGGCAGGCGGCGGCGGCGGCAGCGGGCGGCGATGGCGGCGGCAGACGCAAGCAGCGCATTCAGGCCGCCCAGGCAAACGAAACGCTCCTCACCCGCTGCAGGGCTTGCTGCAAGTTGGGCGGCCCGCATAGCTGCTGCTGCGCCGAGTTGGGAGTGCGGGTGTTGGCTGGGACGGGCCCTGGGGTCTGTGCAGACTGCAATTGAGCTGGGCAGGCTACCAAGATGCGAGAGTGCGCTTGGGGCCGAGGATTGCCGCGCTCATCCAGCTGATGACGGGGCGCCCGATTCAAGGCTTGCCTGTCGCCGCCGCCCGCGCTGTAGCGATCTGTGCTTGGACACCGCGAGTGAGGGAACCCAGGTGCGCTGCAGCGCTGCAGAGGAGGAGCGAGCGCCCAGCAGCTGCCTGTGCGTGCGCCTGCGGCCTTGCAACCGTGTGCATCCAATCCAGCATCGCGGTCGCATTGCATCGAACATGCACAGCACCGCTGCGGGCTGCTGCAGCGCCGATGGCAGCACTTGCGCTCTTGCAGTGCTCCCTGAGCCGGCCCTCGATTGCCAGCTTGCCGATGATGGTCCCCGCGTGCCATTGTCGCACGCATTGCTCCGCACGCCGCCCCCCACCCACCGCTGCCGCTGCTCACCGCCGCCGCCGCTGCCCGGCTCCCTCGCACTGCAGCCGCTTGCAGCTGCAGCCATGGCGATCGTGCAGCACGACCCGCTGGCGCGCATGCGCGCGTATGTCAGCGAGAAGCCGGAGCAGCTGAAGCAGCAGCTGAATGCGTGGACCTCCAAGCAGCCGGCGTGGGTGGACGGTGTGGTGACCGGCCTCACGGGGAGCCTGCAGGTGCGTGGTGGGCCTGCGGTGGGTGTGCTGTGCTGTTGTCGTGTAAAGCGTGGCAGGCGGTGCAGCTGGCTGCTGGTCGCAGTTACGGGAGCTGGCGGTCCTGATGCTGTGGCTAGTACGCGCTGCGACGCTGCTGCGCCTGCCGGCGCCAACAGAACGCTGTATGTGCTTGCCTTGCCGCCCAAAGCTGTGCTCCTTAGCCTCTCGTGCTTGGCTGCAGGGCGCCTTTCCGGCCGTGCTGCTGCTGGTATGCCACTGCTCAAGCTGCCACTGCTGCAGCTGCCGACTGCGTCTGCTCCTGACCTGCATCTGCAGGGCGCTTTCCTGGGCGTGCTGATGGGCTCGGTGGGCAAAATGAATGTGGACGCAGCGGCAGCAAGTGCGTACGGGAGATTGAGCGTGTGCTGCAGGGCCGCGTGTTGGACTGCTTTGCTGCTGCCTGCGGCCCTGATCGGTCTGCTTAGCTGCTGCCTGTTGCCCTGGCCCGGCTGGCGTGGCATGCCTGACGTGGCAGCTGCTGCATGCGGTCGCACGGCATGCTGAAAAGCATCGCTTGCGTCATGATGTCTGGCTGTCGATGGTCAAGGTGTCGCTGCAGCCGCCACTGAGCGATTCGGCATCCCATGCTGCTGCTGCTGCTGCAGGCGGCACCCCCATGGCGCCACAGATGCTCAAGATGGGCGGCCCCGTGGTGCAGGTGCGGCGGAGTGAACCGGGAATCAGGTGGACAGCCTGGAGCCAGCAGCGTTTGCGCCGGCGGCCCAATGCTGCCGGCATGCTTGCACGCAGCCTACATGCGAATGCCAGAACAGCATGCCCTGCCCCTTTTTACCAACCATGCCCCCACCCTTGCCCTGGCTGTTGCAGGCCCGTAACTTTGCAGTGATGACAGGCGTGAACAGCGGCGTGGCGGCGTTCATGAAGCGCTGGCGCGGCAAGGACGACGTGCAGAACCAGCTAGTGGGTGAGGCGCTGCTGCGCTGTGTTGTGGAGCTGCTGGGAGGTTCTGTGTGTGTTTGCACAGCGCCCTGCAGCGGCAACCACAGCGTGCAAAACCAGCAACAGAACCAGCGGGTGAATGATGTGTCCTTTGGCAGCACACTTGCTTTGTCCGCAGCGGCACTTGCATCGTTGCTCAGCATCGCCACCTGTGAGCTGAGCCTGCCCCGCTGTACTGCCCTGCGTTGCCGCAGCGGCCTTCTGCAGCGGCGCCTGCTTCTCCCTCGTCAGCGGCGGCATCACCAGCCCGGCGGCAGCGCCGCCCGGCATGCCGCCCGCCGCGCCGCCCAACCCGCTCATGGCAGCATTCTCTGCGGGCGTGGTGTTTGCGCTGTTCCAGGGAGGCTTCTACAAGGCGAGTCGAGAGGGCGCTGTCGGGGTTTCAGGGGTTATGAGACTGCAGCCTGATGGCAGCCCGCATGCTCGCCGTGCTGACCCACCAGCTGCCCTCTCTGACCCACCAGCCTGCATGCTCTCCATGCTGACCCGTACCCCACCTGTTGCCCTCTCCATCTGCAGCTGGGTGAGATGTGGAGCGGCCCCAAGAGCGAGGACACCGACTACGTGCGGGTGAAGGCCATGCTGAAGAGCCTGGGCCTGTCGGTGAGAGCACTTGCGGCGCTGTGCACTGGTTTGATCAGCAGTTTGTGAGAGCAGCTGCTGCGCTGCACGCGTTTCTAACCAAGGTTGTGGGGCGTGAGCAAAAGGAGTAGGTTGGGGCTGCCGGGGGGCGGGCGCCATCACCCAACTTGCAACTCACTCCCGGGCCATGGCTGCCCCACTGCGTACAGCAATACGAGAAGAACGTGCGCAAGGGGCTGCTGAACGATGCGACCATAGGGCTGTGGGACACTGCGGCGCTGCAGGTGCGGGGCAGGGCACTTTGGCTTGATCCCGCAGTGCTGCAGCAGCTGGCCTTCCGCGTTGCATACCCTGCGCTTTGTACGGCAGTCCGGGCCCGCTACTGCTTTCAGGCACACAGCGCTGCCGTTCTAACCAGTCGCCTTTCCATGCATGCCCCTGTGCTCTGGGCAGGAGGTGCGCATCCCTGCTGGCCCGCGGCTGCTCATCCTGGCACACATCGATCAGTACCGCCACATCCTGCGGCCAGCCATGCCTGTGCCCAAGGCGCTGCCGCACGAGTAAGCCATGGTCGCTGGAGCTGCTGCCGCTCGTGGCGCGCTGCGGCAGCAGCATCGCCACACCTGCACAGCAGCCAGCCTCGGTTTCACAATCGTTCAACTCACAGCCCTCTTGACGGTTTCGTGGCGCTCAATTCGGTGGTGCGCGGCTCACCCCCCCATTCATGCTTTCTGCAACATCCATTCCTGGTCCAAACCCCTCCTCAATGCCACTCCTGGTCCATGCCAATGCCATTCCTGGTCCATACCCCTCCAGCCACACATGACACTTGACACTCGCACTTTGGGAGTGGCCCTGTGCAGTGCGCTCCGCTTGACCCACCGCCCTCATGCACATGTAAACACTGGACAGAGCACGGAGTGTGGCTGGACGCTGTGAACTGGACCTAGGTACCATGCCGCGGCTTTACAGGTGCATGGCACGTCTTGCGCACATTGCTCGACAGGGTGCCGCTCATCAGCGTATTGCTGGCTGAGCTCAAGCAAGCAAGGGACAGATAGGGTGTTGAATGAGAGGGCTGTACAGGAAGGCTTTGCAAGCATGAAAGAGGCAGTAGAGAGAAACATTTGGGGCGACCCGCCTGTGCATGGGTCCCGGTAGCGCTACCATATACAAGTTTTGCAGTAGGCTACTTACGGCTACTTACGGCTGCTGCTGCTGCTGCTGCTGCGTGGGGCTGGTGCCTGCCCCACCGATGCGCAGGCGCACCACAGTCGGGCTGCGGGCCCCGGCTGCGCCGCCTGCTCCTGCTGCCGCCGCTGCGGCTGCCGCCCCGCCCGTGCCAGGTGTCGTTCCGGCATGGTGGGCGGTGAGGGCAGGGTGGACGTGAACAGCTCCGCGGCCGCGCATGGGGCCACGCACGCGTGGGGCGCTGCCAGCCCCATTGCCGCCTGCAACCCCTGCCACAAGGGCGGCAATGGCAGGCGGCTGAGCGGGCGCCGGCATGGGGATGGGGGCAGGCACTGCTGCGGCGCCACCGCTGCTCAGACGGCCAGATGCGCTGCTGGGCTTGCTGGGAGGCCCAGCCGATGCAGCCGCCACCGCCGCACCAAGGCTGTCAAGCGCCTGCGGCTGCACCTGCTGCTGCTGCTGCTGCTGCTGCTGCTGCTGCTGCTGCTGCTGGATGGGCGCCACCAGCCGCGAGGTGCGGACCGCACCGCCGCCTCCACCACTGCGCAGCCCGTCAGCAGCAGGTGCCGGCAAGCGACCAGCGGGTGCCGAGAAGCGGGGCACAGAGCTGCGGCGGCGGCGCTTGGCGGCGGGCGGCAGGTCAGGGGACTCGTCCTCGTCAAACGCGTCCTCGTCCAGCTGGTAATCGGTGCTCAGGTCCCTGCACATCACAGGATGAGAGAAGCAGATGGCGATGTCAGTCAAGGCAAGGGAGTCGAGTTGGCAAGGACGGCACAGCGGGTGAGCAGAAAGCCACACGAGCGTGGCGCCACGCACGGCAGCTGCAGCACCGCGGTTGCGCAATCTGCAGCGCAACAGGCCACATGCTGACTTGTCCAGGGGCAGGACCGCTCATTGCCCCTTCTGCAGATCAAAGCGCCACCCACTCCCTAGCCGCATGCAGGAAACACAGCTGCCAAGCACACTCACTTGTCCAGGGACATGCCCCGCGACTCCTCCTCCAGCTCAAAGTCCTCATCCGAGTCGTCCTCCCCCAAACCCCGCCTGCGCTTGGCGCCGGCCTGCAGGCCCCGCCCGCGCCCGCGTGCCGCCACGTATGAGCCCTCCTCCTCCTCCTCATCCTCCTCGTTGTCGCTGGAGACACCGTAGCTGCAGGGTGGAAGGCAAGGAGGGAGGGGAACGGGAGATCATGATTGGATGGAGGCAGGCAGGTGCACATCAGACACACACCGGCTCGGCCCAGCGCGCAAGTCCAGCGCAACCACACGGCAGAATTCTGGGCGCGCCCAGCTGCCCAGCGCAAGCAGCCAACAGAACAGCATAAGCCTCACTTGAGCTCGGCGTAGGAGCGCACGGGCTTGCGGCGCCGCGTGGTGCGGCGCGCGCCGCGGCCCAGCCGCACCCCAGCCGCAAGCAGGGAATCCTCCTCATCCCCGATGGATGCATCGTCCTCTTCCTCCTCATCCTCATCCTCTTCGCGAGAAGCAGTGCGCGAACGGCTGCCGCCCCGGCCCCTGCCGCCCGCTGCGCCGCGGCCGCGGCCGCGCCCAGCACCGCGCCCGCCCCGGCCCCTACCGCCCCGCCGCTGAGCCTCTGCCTCTGCTAGTGCGGCCGCCGCTCGCTCATCCTCCTCGTCCTCACTGTCATGCTGCTCAGGCACGCGGGGCTCGGGGAACACCGGGTCCTGCCAGGAGGTGGGTGTAGGGAAGATCAGCAGTGAGATCAGCAAACTGCACGACAGTTACTGCTGCTGCTGCTACGAGTGCAAGGGCAAGAGGCAGGAGCAAGGCGCTGACCAGCAGCAGGGCGCTGACTAGCCATGAGGCAGAACCACCTTTGGTGCAGCCTCACCTGGAACAGCACCTCCAGCTCGCTCACGCGCAGCTGCTGCCTGCGTGACAGGAATGATGGGATGGACGCACATGTGCGGGAAGAGTTAATTGGCAGCGAATCCCAGCTGCAGAACAGGTTGTTGGACTGCTGACCCGTCTATGTCCTGCCAAGCCAAGGCATCAGCCACCAATCTGCGCGTTGACACGCAGCTTCATCAGCCAGCGCACTCACCGATCTGCGTGGATCGACCCCACCAGGTCTTGCACCCGCACATTGGTGCGCTCGCCCCGCCGCCCACGCCCGTTCCCCGCCTCCAGCTCAACGTCGTCGCCGGCGGCGGCAGCCGCAGCAGCGCCCCCGCCGCCGCCCACCGCCTCCTGTGGGTGGATGAGTGTGGCAAGGTCGCATGAAGGGTAACTCACTGTATGATAAGGCTGGTTGGCTGAGCAAAAGCAAACTCACGGTCAGCACCATCCCCTGCACACCGCAGTTGCACAGCCACCCACCTGGCGCTGCTTGACCACCTCCATGATGCGCTCCTCCACGCTTCCCTTGACGTAAAACTTCTGCAGCAGTTGAGAAAAAAGAGGACGGCCAGTGATGGGTGGGCTCGAGCAGCGGGGCCGAAGTCGGCCAATGCTGCGCGCCAGTAAGGTGCACCCCTCCCTCAGTCCATGCAGCCCCTGGCTCCATTCCAGCTCGCCTTGACGGTCACGGCGCGCTTCTGGCCCATGCGCCACGCCCGCCCAATCGCCTGCTCCTCCAGCGCCGGGTTGAGTGCCGGCTCCTGCAGGGGGATGGATCGCAAACCAGGCCAGTTGAACGAGTACTGCAGCACAGCAAGCCAGATCAGCTCCTTCGTTCCAGCGAGGCAAGGCCAGCACATGGCAAGTAGAAAAGACATAATTTAGTAGCTGGCAGCATGGGTGCACCATGAGGAAGACGTGGGAGGCAGAAGTCAAATTGATGCCGACGCTGCCGCTGCGCATGCTGAGCAGGAATACAGTGGTGGGCGGGTCGCCCTGGAACCTGCACAGAGGAGTGAGAATAGCGGAGCAGGGCACAAGGTGTGTGACTAAGGGTCCGCGAGGCACAGAAAATGGAGCAACGAAAAAGGGCAGGGACGATGCCAGGTACTCGTGGGACAAGGCAGTGGCAGTGGCGGCGGCAGAAAACCAACGCCTGGAGCCCGCCCTCCCGGCACTCACTGCTGGATGGCGCGGGCGCGCTGCTTGAGCGGCATGGAGCCACTGATGAAGCGGTAGCCAAAGCCTGGGGGGAAGCAAGGTGCAGGAGGGGGGAAGCACACTGGATGCGATGCGGGCAGAGGCATCGCGCGCTTGTGCACTCAGCGCCAGCACAGCACCGCGCTGGTGCATAACCGGGCACGCTCCACCACTCCTCCTCTTACCGGCGGCGGTCAGGCGCGTCTTGAGCCACTCAATGGTGCTCACGTACTGAGAGAAGCTGCAGAAAGGGTAGATCCCCAAAGGCGCAGTATTTGAGTCTAGGGCTGACGGGTCAGGGTGCACGCCCGTGGTGACCGGGCACAGGTCCCTTGCCCTTCATGCAATGCCCCTTCTCGAGAGGCCATGAACTCACATCAGGGCCTTGGCTGAGGGGTCTGCGCGGCGCATCGCACGCAGCTGCAGGCAGGGCAGGCGGGTTAGAGGCGGTGGTTTGCTAAGCAGTGAAGCTGGCAGTGCATTTCAGTTACTGAGCTACTGTGAGCTGCTGCCCAGCTGACCTCTCAGCCACCTGGCGACTTTCTTGCTGAGAAAGCAGTAGATTTCCTGTTGACCCACGCGCACCTCCTTCAGCAGCGCCTGCAGCTTGCTCTCCGACACAAACGCCTGCTCCGCCGGCGGCTGCTCGTCGCCACCGCCCCGCCCCTCCGCTGACCCATCTCCCTTGGGCTGCTCCCCAGCAGCCGCGGCCGCCGCTGCTGCTGCAGCCGCCTCGGCTGCCGCCTCCTCTTCGTCCGCCTCTGCAGCCGTGATGCCCTGGCGTAGCTGGTGCATCGCAAGGTCGCGGCGGCACTGCGGGACGGGCGGGGTGAGGGGTGCGAGGGCGGAGTGAGGCGATGGGCAGGGGTGCGCCAAGCGGTGCAACGAGGAAAGCATGCTGCCATGCATCAGCTCTCAGGCTCTCAGGCTGTACAAGCTTGTGCAGGTTGTCACGATCACCAGCGGGCACTTGGCGTTCATGCCCAGCACTCCAAGGATGCACTCGCTGCAGAGGGAAAGAACGGCAGGTGGGCGGGTAAGACAGCTGGCAAAATGTGCAGGGGTCTGGCAGAGAAATGCCCAAGCGCAGGACCTGTGTAACAGCCCCAGCATATGCAATCGATCTGGCTGTCACACACACTCACCGGCAGAACCAGTGCATGCAGGGTGTGACCGTTGGGCCCTCCAGCACATCCAGGCAGATGGAGCACCTGCAGATGGAGTAGGCAGCCCCTTGAGATGGCAATCGTTCGGTCATCACGCCGGCAGGTTGCCCCTGGCAAGCTGCCTCTGGAAAAAGGGAAGGAGCCCACGGTGTCTGCCACTCACTCCTCATCGGGCGCCACCAGCGAGTGGTCGGTGGGCGCCAGCCCACCCGCCCCGTCAGCCGCCAGGCGGCGGCGTCGCAGTGCAGCGCCCTCCCCGAACATCGGATCGTTGACCAGCAGGTCGCGCGGCTTGAGCACGCCACCTGCAGGAGGGGTGCTGGGGGGAAGATGAGATCAGCAAGTGCCACATCCATGGCAGGGCTGCAGCGCACTGCCTGCGCAGCTGACGTAATGGGAGGACGCGACCGCACTGGGTGCTGGGCGGGAGGCATTGCTGATGCACGCAGCAGCCAGACGGAGCAGCAGGCCGGTCACAAGCCCACCCACCACACGCAGCCACACTGCCCGGCGCAACACCCACCGCTGCACACGCGGCGCATGGGCAGCAGCAGCGCCATGATCTGCAGCAGGTGCTTGTTGATCTGCGCGTTGCCCAGGGCGCGGTACTGCGCAAACAGCGCCTTGGACGCCTCGTGCGCCTGCATCGAAACAAGGTAAATGGCAGCTGTAAGCATTGGAGCGGTTTCAAGCTCTCTGGTGAGAGCTCAATCCCTTGCACACATTGCTTGCATGCTCCAACGCACGCCTAAGCAGGAGCCCACCTTGTTGTATGCCGCCTGCTCCTCAGCTGTCAGCACCACCTCCACCAGCTCCTCTGTCTTGGGCGGCAGCTGCAGCACCTCCTCGCCGCCCAGCACCTGGCGCTTGGTGTGGCGCACCATGGTTTGACCCTGCGCAGGGAGGCGCCCAGCCCGGGTTGTGTGCTGCAGCCACCAGACCAGTTGCCACTGGATGATGGCCTGCTGAGGGCATAGGAGGGCGGCTCTTGCCATACACCGCCCAACAGCTACTTCCAGCAATGGAAGCCAACTCACCAGGGTGACCATGAGGGCTGGGCAGCCGCCGGCATACACGCTGCTGCCCTGCAGATGTGCAAGGATGGATTGGACCCCAGCTACGGTGAGAGCATCTGTGCTGCGCTGGTTGAGGCGTGGCACCTCCCACAAGCAGTGGCAGGCCAAACGCTAGCGCTCCCATGCCATCCGCCGACAGCTCACATATGCGTGTTTGACGTGGGTGTCGAAGAAGGTCTTGTTGTTGTAGGGCGCCATTCCCAGCACGCAGAACTGGCCGTCTGCGAGGCGGGGTGGAGGGGAGGCACCGGCGATAAGGATGCGCATGCAAGTGCTTGCTAGTTCTGCAAGCAACCCGTGCACTCTGCAAAACTGGCCGTCTGCGAGGCGGGGTGGAGGGGAGGCAGCGGCGATAAGGATGCGCATGCAAGTCTGTGTTAGCTCTCCATGCAAGTCCTTGCTAGTTCTGCAGGCAACCAATGCACTCTGCTCCCCAGATGCAAACACTACTTTTCGCACCCCCACTTACACAGGTCTGCAACGTCGGTGTTGATGGGTGTGCCTGCAGGTGCATGTGCGTGAGGGCACTCCAGTGAAGAAGGTGGGCAATCCGAGGGCGGCCTTATCTATGGCTAAGCACGGCTGATGGGCAGCACAACAGACCGTGCAGTCCAACACACCCAGGCCGCACAGCCTCCGCCCCCCAGCGCGTACCGGTGCACATCCAGCGGCGCTGCGACACCAGGGCCATGCAGGCCTTGGAGTGGCCCACGGCCGCGTTCTTGACCCTGCAGGGTGTGGGCAGGGAGGAGCACGGGTGTTTGCAGCCACAGCAAGGTGACCACGCTATCTGTACCCAGCGGATGCCGCCGCCGCCGCCGCGGCCCCATGCCTGCACATCGCAGCGGCCAGGCACATCACGGTGCACATAAATAGCAGTCCACACAGCTCACGTGTGCGCCTCATCCAGCACTACTCTGTGCCACTCGATGGCACCCAGCGGCGGGAAGTTGGGCTTGGACCCGCCGTTCTTCTTGCCGCCGTAGTCGGCGCCCAGGGTAGCGTAGGTCGTCACCACCTGTGGGCGGCACAGAGCAAGAAGACAGAGACAGGCTCAAAACACATGGCGTCCTGCTGTTCCTGCGAGCCAAAGGCGAAATAGAGGAGAGCGTGGAATGTTGCAAGTAGGTCATGCAGCCTCCCGCCCAAGCTGCCAACCCACCAGGTCAAAGTCGGTGGCAAGGCGCACGGGGTCGCGGATGCGGTTCTGGCCGTGGTCTGTGCACAGGAAAGGAAACGCACGTGTTCCGCTTATGTGCAGTGGCATGTGCGTGACACATTACAGCACCACCACCAGCAGCAAAGGCGGAAAATTGCAAGCAAGAGGGCAGCGTGGCGCAGCTCGGCGCGCCGCCACTCACACATGTGCATGCGCAGCGAGCCGTTGAGCTTGGCCTGCGCCTCGGCGATCCACTGGCCCACCAACGACACGGCGCAGACCTGCAGGTGAATGCAGGGCGGTGGTGTGAGCGGGTAAAGGATCCCATGCTGCCATGCAATGCCAAGCTGGCCTGTCTGCTAGTCATGGTCGTGTGGAGTCCTTCTGTTGCAGTGAAAGATCGCTGGTGAAAACTGCCAACCAAAGGCTCACCACCAGCGTGGCGCGGGACTTGATCAGCCCCAGCGCATTCTTCTGCACGCGCGGCTCGCCATGGACCAGCGGCGGCGCGGGGTTGGCCAGAATCAGGCCCAGCACCTCCACAGTCTGCGTGGGTAGGCGATGAAGAAGACGGGGACACGAGGAATGAATGAACGGAGTCGTGAACACAAAGTGAAAGGTGAGGCACGCAGGGTGAGGCGTGGAAAAGCTCAGCATGGAGACACTACCCCTCTGCACGCATTCCCTAAAGCACCAACTGGGGCGTATGAGGCCGTGCAGCACCAGCGCCACACCAGAGCCCGCCACACCTCACCTTGCCAAGCCCCATCTCCTCGGCGCACCAGCCGCCCCAGCCCTGGGCAGGCACGTCCACCGAGGCGCGGCCCAGCAGGTGGCTCCACCAGTAGCGTGTGCCGTTGGGGGTGGTCATGCGCTGCCAGAACAGGCGCCTGGGCAAAGGGGGTGGAGCTTGGGGCATGGGCACGTCAGCAGATAGCGGCAGGGAGGGCAGGATCCACAAAGGCCGCTGGTCAACAGCTGCAAGCAGTAGATCACCGGCAGCCGCTGCAGCAGGCAGCACGCCCGCCAGTGAGCGGATACGCTCAGCGCACCTGAAGCCGCCCTCGCCGCGCTCGCAGTCTAGCATGAACTGTAGGCTCTGCAGCTGATAGGGCCGCATCTGCAGGCAGGGGGCAGGGGCAGGGGAAGGGAGGCATGGGATGCTGAGGGGCGGCAAACATTTGCGTTGTTGATGGGGCTTTCTCCAAAACATTCCAGAGCTGCGACCGAAGGCTGAACGAATCTAGCAGGCAGCCCCACCTTGTCCCAACCTGTGCCCAGCACCCACCTGCACAGTGAGCCCGGGCGGCTGCTGCGCTGCAGGCATCTCCCCTCGCTCCAGCGCTGCCATAAGACCAGGGATGCTGCGCTCCGAAGCCGCCTCCTTGTCAGACCTGCTTTGCATGCGAGCATGGTGGCATGTACTTGTGCAGGCGAACCTCACTAGCCCGCAGCAGGCAGGCAGCGGCATGCAGGAGTGCAGCAGGTCAGCACAGACGCAGCCCTGCCAGCCAACTCAAACATCAGTTTTCCCCACCAATCAACACAGCTTGGAAAGGAAGGGGCTGCTCACCACTCGCTGATGAGGGCCTTGATGCGGGCATGCTCAGCATCCGACCACAGCAGCACCTCCATCATCGCCTTGAGCGGGTTGGTGCCCAGCTCCGAAAAGACCTGGCGAGCGCCGCGGCCTGCAAGTGCAAAACGGTCCATGTGTGCCGTTGGGGCGTCCACAGAGCAAGGCGGGGCAGGCCCGCCTACCGCCACGCAGCGCGAACTTGAAATGAAGAGGCTCACCTGACTCCCAGGCGTCATGAGCTAGGAACCACTTGCGGTGCGGCGGGCCGCGGTCACCCTTCCACACATACACCTGCGCAGGCACGGAGAACAGCAAGCCTGGATGATTTGAAGCAGGGCCAGCGCTGCGCTGCCCAAGTGCCTCCAGGCTCTTCGCATACCATCAAACCAAAACCGACTTCTCAAGCCGCCCGCTCAACAGCGTACCTCAAACACGGCGGTGCCCTTCTTCTCGGAGGACGAGGTGGAGGAGGGCACAAGATCCACCACCACTCGCGCCAGCGGCTCCGCCGCAAAGCGCCGGCTGCAGCAGGAGGCGCAGACGATGCGATTGCGGTGAGTACAGCAGGCTGAAGCGGGTGCTAGTTTGCTCCGTGTCGCTCATTGCCAAGCACTCGTCCCATCAACAGGAAGTACGCTGTAGTACGCATTTGCCACGAGCACACTTGGCACATTAGGAGCAGCTGAGCGGCCACTCACTAGGCGGGGTACTGCACGCCCGGCTCCTGTGCGCGGGCGGCCCCCTTGAGCTCATCCAGCATCGTCCAGGGCAGCTGCTTGGCGCGTGCCTTCTTGGCTGCCCACTCGTCGTTGGCCTGGGGCAGGGCGAGGGGATTGAAGGAGCAAGTGGGGCATCATCTGACTGCCCCCGACGCGCCAGGATGACGGCCCAGGTTGGATGCAGGCATGCACTGCCGCCTGAGCCACCTCCACATTGTTTACCAACAAACCGCTTGCCCTCACCTTGATGATGTCTAGCGTAGGCTGCATGGCCTCTGGCGAGGCCGACTCGTGCACCGCGGGCGTGAGCCAGGCCTCCAGATCAAAGCGCTCCAGCTGCTGCGCCGTCCAGTCCACGCGGAGGTACAGGCGCCCATCCCTGCGGGGAGGCAAAGGGCAAGCACACGCCGAACAAGTCCACTTGGAGCCACATAGCATTGGCGGCAGGCATAGCCGCTCTTGCTTGCATATCGGATGCGCTCCTTGCTGAATGTCAAACGACAACCTGCTCTAAGCTTCAAACCCAGGCAGCCGACCACCTGAAGAAGGTTTCGCCGTAGCGCAGGGCGGAGCTGTAGGCGCGTGTCGTGCCGAACTCGGAGTCGCGGTCCGCCAGGTACGAGTAGCTCACGTTGCTGCAGGGGAGGGCAGGGACCAGGGGAGCAACCAATTGGGTGAGGCGGTGCAGACGCAAGCCCAGCCGCCTGTGGCCAGTAATGCGCGGCTCTAACCCACCAAACCCTGCCCGAAAACAAGCTTGCGCTCACTAGGTAGAGGAGCGCAGCAGGTGCAGGCCGGTGTCCAGCAGCTGCCGCGCGTCCTGCAGCAGGACAGCAGGCCACGAGCAGGGTCAGACGCTTGAAGGTGAAGCTGTTGTGACTCGTGCAGCCATGCCCCCTGCACATCTGGAACACCTGCCAACCTCCCAACCACTAGGCAAGCAAACAGGCACAGATGCATGCCCTGCACCCACCTCGCGGACTGAGGGCAGCGCCGCGTCACCCTCGCCTTGCCGCCGCAGCGGGCGCAGCGCCTCACACAGCCGCTCCACCATGGCCTTTTCTGCCGCCTTGCCGCCGTTGGCAAAGGTCTTGCCCAGCGGCAGCAGGGTGGGCAGGCCTGCGCCATCCCACTGCGGGTACTCCTGCCCCGTGGGCTTGCGGTGGAACAGGACTGTTGGGCAAGGGGGGTGAATAGACGGGGCTCAGCAATAGCGGCTGGGGATGGTGCAGGCTGGACGGAGGCCACAGCAGCCTATAAAATGCCATGGGCAAGCACCTGTTGCGTTCCCATGCTGCTGCATCGCTCCACGCAACTGGCGCTCAGCGGTTCGTGCCTCGAGTTATTGCTCTGCGCCCACTGCTGCAGTGCACACAATTCCCTAAACCGCAATGCAGCACTCACTGGCGTAGTTGGGCCCCTGCTCCACCTTCTCGCTGGGCTTGGGCACGCGCCACAGCACCAGGCGCACGGTCTTGCTCTCCCGGTCCGTAAGCTGCATAGGCGAGCAGCAGAGCATCGAGCAGCGCATGTTGAGCTCGGCACAGGCCTTCAAACAAACTGCACAGCAAGGTGCGTCCCAAAAGCTGCCATCACCAAATTTGCACCCCACACCAGACCTTGAACGTCTCTGTGAGGAAGGCCACATGCAGGGCGCCGCCCGCCAGGTTTCCCGCCACAAAGCGTTCGCTGGTGGGGTCCAGGCCCGCCAGGGGTGCCGCGGCCGCCATAATGTCCTTGACCGTGGCCTCCTTGTTCACCTGTTTCAGTGGGGCAGGATGCCCGAGGATGTGCAAACAGGGAAGGGATCAGCGCAGGGTGCAGTCTAGGGCCTGCAAGTTCGCCTCATGGTCCTCCACCCACCCATGGCAAGCCGGCAGCCAGGCCACGGAGCAGCACGCAGGCACGCTCAAGCAGCACTGCTGCGCACCTCCACGCCGTAGGTGGTCGGCTTCTCCCGGCCGTCAAAGTGAATGATGGTGACCTGCGGGTGGATGTGCACAGACGAGCGCATCACGAAACGCGCGCTGCTCGCCGCAGCGCCAGATCCGGCCAAGCACCCACCGGCAGCAGAGTGTGCCAGCTGGGTGCGGATGCAGTAAACAGCTAATCCACAACTCACATGAGCATCCGGAACCCCACCCCTGCCCTGCGCCGCACCTGCCGCCGCCGCTGGTCGCCCGTCTGCGGCGCCGCCTCCCCCAGCGGCATCTTCTTGAACTTGAGGTTGGCCTCCGAGTAGGCGCCGCTGATAGGGTCCCACCGCTTCTCAAACAGGTTGTCGATACACAGCCTGTTTGGGGGCGGTAGGACAGCAGCAGCAGGGCTCAGCATGCATTGCGCAGTGAGAGAGACCACACGTGCCTGCTCCCTCTCCACTGCATGCCCGGCTCTGCGGAGCAGTGGCACACCTGCCACTAGCAACCCACTTGGCACATGGGTGGTGCAGACCCCGGCGCAACTCTGCGACTTGCTAACTACAGGCATACGTGACGGCAAACCCAGCTCACTTGTCCCCGTAATCCATGGCGGGGTCTGGGTGCACATAGAAGCCTGTGGGCTCCAGCCGCTCGCGCAGGCGGGCAATCGTGTTGCTGCCCACCGCCTTGACCTTGAGCTCCACCCGCGCCTGCAGAGGGGCGGAGGAGGAGGAATGCGGTATTCAGTGAGCAGCTCCCTGCACAAGTGGGTGCGGGCAGGGCAGGGCCGCTGGTTCAGCAGCACCAAATCGGCTACATCACCCAGCTGCTGCTAGATGCCCACATGTACAAGTGCTGCTGAAACGACACGGCTAGCACCCTACAATGCTGCAGCAGCAGCCAGCAGCCGACACATCACACCCTCGGCACCCCCAGCAGCGCGCACCACCAGCATCATGTCCCGGTCGGCCGAGGGGTCTGGCATGACGGTCAGGCGGCAGGGCCGCGCCGCCGCCTTGGGCTTGCCCTCTGGCGAGTAGGGCTGGAAGCGCCCCGCCTTAAGGTGCGCAGCCTTGCCCGCCTTGCCAGCGCTGCCCGGCAGCCGCATGCGGCCCGCCAGCGCGTCCATCGCGCGCTGGATGACATTGGGCCGGGCCGCTGCCTCGGCGGCAGGCGCCGCACCCGCGGCCGGGCCGGCACGCTGCGCCGCCTGCTGCTGGCGCAGCCGCTTCTGAGCGGCGTGCACGTCTGAGCCGGGGTGGCCGTTGCAGTGGTCGGTTGGGTCCAGGCCTGTGCCCCACTGCTTGCACTTGGCCGCGGGGCAGTCGCACACAAAGCAGTAGCACTGCGGCGGGGCCAAGTGGAGTAGGGGTGAGGGTTCCAGTGGGAGGGGGATGCAGCTCTTGAGCGTTAGTGCGCCTCTCCAAAGCAGAGGTGAATGGCCAGCTCTTGAATGAAACACCGGCACAGCCACATTGCAGGCGGCAGGGCTGACGGCTGTGGGCAGCGCCAGAATGTAACATGACGGCGGCGGCGCGCAGCCCGCACCTTGTCGCAGGCCAGCTGGTTGGAGGCCGAGGCGCCCGTGGTGAAGGGGTGCTCGCCGCACAGGTTGCGGGTGTGCGGCAGCGTGCGGTTCCACACTGCTTGGGGCACGAGCGGGAGGGCAGCAGCGGCATTGGAACGCAACCGCGGCACGACGCAACACGGGCCGGCGGGCAGCGGTCTGGACGCCCCTGAAGCACCCAGCCGGGCTCTTGGGTGCGCTTCCCAGCACCACCAATGCCGGCAGCACACGCTGCAGCAAGCCCATGGCAAGGGCAGGCAGGCAGGAGGCTGGCAAACACTCACCGGCACCGGTCATTCCGACGACGGCCAGTTCGGCGTCTAGCTCATCCAGCACCTCCTCCTGCTGCTGCTGCCGCTCCTCCTCCTCCTCCACGATCTCCACCTCGTCGTCCTGGCCACCGCTGGCGGCCTGCCAGTGCGTCAGGGAGCCAGAGGGAGTGCGCCGCTGCGCTCCTGGCCGCCTGTCCGGCGCCCCCTCCTCATCGGAGGACAGCAGGTCGATGACCTCGCCCATGGCAGGGGCGGATGGGCCGGCGGAGGCTCCTGGAGCCACTTGAAGTTGCCGACCGGCTGTGTGCTCACGCAAGAGGGGTCGGCGGCGCGTAAATTGGCTGCATGGTCACGGCGAATGCACGGGGCCCGATGCCAGGCCAACGAAACACGAGAGAGAGCAACTGCATGGGGCCATCTCGCTCGGGCCAACACTGCCTCCCAGCCGCTCCTGCAATCGCTTTCTACGTGTGGTAATCGCCTTCAGTTGGTCTGCAGGCCGGACGGCTCCTCAGGCGCCCCGGTCAAAGGTCCCGAGCACTCGCTTCACTCGCTTCATCGCGAGCTGGCAGCCTACCTCGCCTCTGGCGCGCAGCAGTGATCACTGGACGCCCCACCCCGCCGGCCAGCCAACCGCCGCACCCACCCTCCCGCCGGCGCCGCTGCCGCAATGGCTGCCGCCACCGACCCGCTGGCCCTGGCGGACTTTGAGGCGGGGCTGGATGGCCTGGCGGAGAACGACCTGGTGGATGAGGCAGAGGTGGACACCATCGTGCGCGAGGCCATCCTGCACGCCATCGGCGACACGCCCTGGGCCGACGCCAAGGCGGGTGCTGGGCAGGCGGGTACTGCCAACCTTGGGGCGCCTGTGCCCTCATCACGCTCCTGCCCACCCCTCACCTCTCCCACCACCCGCAGGTGGGTGCCTGGTCGTCCCACATCATCGAGGCCATCCTGAAGCGGCTGGCCAACCTGCAGGTGGGGCGGCATGGCGGCCACCAGGGGGGTGCCCGCTGCTCTGCCTCGCCACTCTTCCCTCCCTGCCACAAACTGTCCTCATCCACACAACCCTCCCATCGCGCAGAAGCCGTTCAAGTACGTGTGCCACGTCAGCCTCACGCAGCGCTGCGGCGCGGGCATGCACGCAGCCTCCTGCCAGCGCAACAACCCAAAGACCGACGGTGGGTGCCGCGCCCAGAGCACAACATGCGGGCAGTGCTGCCCCTGCCGCTGGGTAGCCCACTGCACCCACCAGCCGACGCTGCCGACCTGTCCGGCCGCCAAACCCATGAACCTGCAGGGCTGCTGAGCGTGCACTGGGAGAGCGCAACTGTGCTGTGCCTGGCCACCGTCTTCTGGTGTGCAGCATGAGTGGGAGCAGCGGCGAGCTGGCGCAGCAGGCAGCAACAGCGGGCGCCCCGCAGCAGATGGGCAGCCGGGGTGGCTGCACGGTGCGGGACGCGTACTGCTGTAACTCTGCCGCTGCACGAGAGAGCTGCTTCAGGTGGCAAGGTTTTACAGCATTGCCCCCCGATAAAGCCGAGAATGTGGGGGCGCCGCCAAGCATGGTGCGGCAGGGCTGCAGCGTGAAATTGAGTAAGCTGAGGAGCGGGAGAGAGCAAGCAGGAAACGAACTAAATTGTCGTGGGGGCCTCAGGCGGGCAGCGACCAATGCGGGCGCCGCCGCCGGCGCAGGGGGCACATGCGCACGGCATGCGCGCTCAGTTGGCGGCGGCCTTGGCGGCAGCCAGCGCGCGCGTCCACTTGGGCTTCTGCGGCAGCTCCTCCGCGGTGCCGCCCGCCGCCTCAATCTTCTGCTTGGCGCTCTCGCTGAACGCCGCCGCCTTGATCACCAGCTTCTTGCTCAGCTCGCCGGTGCCCAGCACCTGTGGGGAGGGAGAGTGGGGAGGAAGTGGGGTGAGTGACCAAAGCAATGAGGGGTGGCAGGCAGGCAGCAGGGAATGCTGCAGCGCAGCGCCCCTCCGCCGCTGCAAGTGTGCTTCGGCATTGCATTGCATCATAACAGCTGCTGTGGGGCCTGCACGTGGCAGTTACTGACTGCTTTGTGCCCCGCCAGGCTGCTCCTGCTCCGCTGCCCCTCTGCATTCACAGCTCAGCACTGCCTGCACCCATCAGCGACTCCCAGCGCAGTCCCACCCCAGCACACCCAAGCGGCGCGCACCTTGAGGGGCAGGCGCGCCTCGCGGCCGCTGAGGTTGAGCACGCCCTTGCTCTCCAGGCTCTCCAGGCTGACCTCCTCGCCCTCGGCAAACTTGGCATCCAGCTGCGCCAGGTTCACCACCACAAAGTCGGGCAGGCCTGCGGGGTGGGGGGCAGAGGAGCAGGTGCGGGGGTGGTGAGAGGGACGTGCAGGTGCGGGTGGGGAGCAGATGAGGAGGTGCAGCAACGCAATCGACTGAGTGAAACCGGCTGCATCGTGGCTGGCGTGTGACCGCTGGCTTGACTGTAATAAAGCGGCGGCAGCAGGCAGACGGCCGCATGTGCACAGCCCAGCCAGCAGCAGCTGCCCCTCCGCAACCAGCGCTCACCCGCGCCCATGCCGCCAGCAATGCCCTTCAGCTTGGGCAGCCGCCGGTAGAGCGGGGTCTGGCCGCCCTCAAAGCCGGGGCGGATGCCGCTGCCGCTGCGAGACTTCTGACCACGCATACCAAAGCCGGCGGAGCCGCCCTGCAGCAGTGGAGAAGAGGGGGCGGTCAGCATGCAGCCTGGGGTTGGAGGGCAGCATGCAGGCCGCAGCAAGCGCCCAAATGCATAGCATGAGTGGCGGGCAGTGCGAGCGCACGAGCCGCCGCGGAGCCGGGCACCACGCCCGTGCCGCACCTGGCCGGCGCCATAGCCGCGGCCCTTCCGGTTCTTGGCCTTCTTGGAGCCGGGCTGCGGGGACAGGTTGAACAGGCGCAGGCGCTCCTGCTCCGCCTCGGTGGCCGCCGCTGCCGCCTGGCAGACGACCGCCAGCGCCGGGCGGGCGGCGGGCCGCGCCACGAAGCACCGCGCCTGCAGCTGCTTGCCGCTGAAGGAGGAGGCCACGCGGGCCGGGGCGACCTGCGGGGGGCGGGGAGCGG
>VIYQ01002008.1:0-16458 GCA_009928355.1 Chlorella sp. CH2018 | reverse complement strand
GCCCCCTCCCCGCCCCCCCACCTTGGCTGTGTTCTCAGGCTCGTTGGGGTCCAGCGGCGGCGGCGCACGCGATGTCTTGACAGCACAGAACCGGCAGCCGCGCGTGCACGTGTCGCCCATCAGCATGATGGTGGCGGTGGCCGCGTGCCCGTCGCCGCCCTTCCAGCACTCGCCCAGGTTGGGGCACTTGGCCTCCTCGCACACCTGCGGCAGCGTGGGCGGGGGTACGGGAGTGTGCGGGCTTGCAGGTGCAAGTGCAGACCGTGCACTGTCTAGCTCCACAAGAGAGCGTGTGGAGCCGCGGCTCCGGCGAGGCAGGCGCCACCGCAGCCGCTCAGCGCCACTGCGACCTGCCCCACAGCACCCACCGTGGCCAGCTTGAGCTCGCGCAGCTTGGTCTTGATAGCTCCGTAGTTCTCACCACCCGGCAGCTCGCGCTTCAGCCAGTCGGGCTTGCGCACCTTGTCCTGCGGGTGGGGGGTGACAGTGGAGAGGGCGGCCTTGCTCAGACAGGATTTGCTTGCACGGCTCAAGTCCCACCGTGTGCACGCAACCAGGAGCATCGTGACATGGCCTGGTCACTGGCGGGCTGGCTGCAGCTGACGCCGGCAGCAGCCGCGTCGCCAAAGCAGCAGCGGCCGCACAGCAGCGGGCACGCTGGCGCTCAGGCGCACCTTGGGCCGCGGTGCGTGCACGGAGTAGCCGGACAGGTCGCTGCCCTTGATGAAGTCGCCCAGGTCAGGACCTGCGGAAGGGCGCAGAAGAGCTCAGATGCCGGCAGCAAGCTGGCAAGGGCGGCACCGTCTGTCGGAGCGCGTGCGTGTCTTCGTGCCGCCGCCGCTGCCGCCGGCCCTCACCTGTGGACAGCCGCTGCCTCAGCGCCGCCACAGCCGCTCCAGCACCATTGTCCACGGCCGCTGCTGGCTCGGCAGCGGCGCTGAAGGCGCGGGCGAGCAGGCCGAAGGCCCGGCTGCCTGCTGCAAGGGTTGTGCGCCGCTGCATTTCTCTGGTCGCCAGACAAACCCTGTCGGCAGCTGGACGGGCGATCGCGGGGCTGCGAGCCATTATGGCACAGCCTGCTGGCCTGCTGCGCTCGCATTGTGGCGCCCCGGCGCCATTCCCGTCGCCGGCGCGCCCCGGCATGCATGCATATAGGCTTGAACAAGGAGCGATCTGCAGCGGGACGGCTGAAGCACGCAGCTGGCAGCGGGGGTGCATTGCGGCTCGACGGCGAGCTTGCCAGGCTGCTGAAGAGCATCATTTGACTTGAGTTGAAGTGCTCTACAAGGTGAGCGGGTGGACAGGCGGCGCTCTCGCCGCTGGCCTGCTGGCGGCGGCAGTGGCGGCAGCGAGCCGCGGCCGGTGCGTGCGGCACCAAGGGGCCAATGCCGTTGACCGCTCCTGGCTGCTGCACATGTGCTCCTTGCAGGGGCACTCATTTGAGGTCCAGGCAGGCTAGCGGAGCCAGAGGCAGCCAGCAGCCATGGCGGACACGGTCAGGTGAGCCGCACTTCCAGCCGGCAGTGCGTGCCGTATGTGCCACATGCACACTGCTCCATCCCCTCGCCACTCCCCTTTGCCGCCAGCCTCGCTGTCGCGCTGCTTGTCGCAAGCACCCACATGCACTGTTGCTGCCGCTCGACCTGCCCTGCCCTTTGCCAGGTACCTGCTGGAGGAGATGGTGCCGGAGCTGGAGGCGCTGGAGCAGCGCGGCTACTTCTCGCGCCAGGAGATCAAGGCGGTGGTGCAGAAGCGGCAGGTGCGGCCTTCACAGCATGCATGTTATGCGCTGCGACGGCCTGCTGTGCTTTATGCTCGGCTGGCTGTGGCACTGCACTCGGCCGGCGACTGCAGGGCCCCCAATGTCCCGCACCCCTGCAGGACTTTGAGTATGCGCTCAAGCGCAAGGCGGCGGTGCGGGAGGACTATCTGCGCTACATCGGTGCGCTGGCAGGGTGTGGGCGGGGCGCTGACACGGCCATGAGGGCGGGCGGGCAATCTCTTGCACCTGCATCCAACCATGTGTTGTGCGTGCGCCTTCGTGTCTGCGCCCTGCCTTGCTTATGCTGGCACTACACAGCTGCATTGCTCAACACTTGCATTTAACTCTTCACGTCACATGCACCCCATCACAATTCTCCTCCGCACAGACTATGAGGAGCGGCTGGAGGAGCTGCGCGCCTCTCGCCGCGCCTCTCGCTCCATCTCCGGCAAGGCCGGCCTGGCCGAATACTGCATCGTGCGCCGCATCCACTTCATCTACGAGCGTGCCACCCGCAAGTTCAGGTGTGGAGGGGGTTGATGGGCGGCCGAGAGTGCTGCAATGGTGTGGCTATGGCACGCTCATGAGCTCCAGCTGCAGCACAATGCAAGACGTCGTCACCTGCCTGCCCTCCAACACCCCCCACCTCCCCCCACCCCCACCAGGGGTGACCTGGACCTGTGGTCACGCTGGCTGCGCTTCTGCCAGCGCACCCGCTCCTCCAAGCAGATGAGCAAGGTGCTGACCAAGGCGCTGCAGCTGCACTCGGGCTGCGCTGCGCTCTGGACCTACGCAGCGGCCTGGGAGTTTGAGAGCAACCTGAACGCGGCGGCGGCACGCGCGCTCATGCAGCGCGGCCTGCGCATGTGCAAGCACGCGCCGCAGGTGGGCGCGGCTCGACGCGCACCAAGGGGGTTGTTGGGAGGTGGATGCTGTGCAACTGCCGGCAGGGTGCATGCCATGTGCACCTGCACCGCCAGGCCAGGTTTCTGATGGCTCTGCTCCCTGGCCTCTCCCCTCCACAGCTGTGGCACGAGTACTTCCGCCTGGAACTGCTGTATGCGCTGCGCCTGCGGGAGCGCCGCCGCGTGCTGGGCATTGGAGCGGGGGACGATGACGGCATCGTGTTGGGCGCAGGTGGGCAGCTGCAGCAGGGTGGGGTGAGCTGGCATCCGGGCGGTGGCTGCACAAAGCGGCGGTGCTATCCCACTCACTGTACTCACTGTACGTGTTCAACTGTTGTTGCGCAGAGAGCGAGGAGGGCGCGGGCGGCGACGAGGCTGCTGCTGCTGTGGCAGCTGTGCTGAATGGCGCGGTGGCCCTGGTGGTGTACAAGAACGCCATTGCCGCCTTCCCTGGCTCGGTGCCCTTCCGCGCCAAGTTCCTGGAGATCCTGGCCCCCCTGCACTTCCCTGGCAGGGCAACCCTGGAGGTGCGGCGGGCATAGTGGGGCTGTAGCATCTGTCGGGCTCTGCCTGCAGGGCGGCTGCTGGTGTGGTGCCTTCCTTGCAATTCAGCAGCCAGTATACAGCCGGAAACTGCCTGCCATCCGCCTCATACCGCCCCCCACCCCGCCTGCTGTCCACAGGAGGCGATCTACGACAGCGTGGCCACCGACTTTGGCGGCAGCGCCGAAGCCTGGGACCTGCGGGCACGGCGGCACACGCTGGGCCTGGCTGCCGATACGCCGGCCGCCAGCCATGCAGCTGCTGTGCGGGCGGCTGTGGGCGTGTACGAGCAGGGTTTGGCGGCAGTGCGCACAGCGGAGATGGCAGGCCTGCTGCTTGCCTTCCTGCAGCAGCAGGCGGCAGCCCTGGATGCGGCGGAGGAGGGCAGCAAGAGCGGTGAGGAGGGCAGGCAGCGGCGGGAGGCGGCCGAGTGGCTGCGCCAGCGCACCCAGGAGGCCTTTGAGGAGGCGGCTGCCGATGGCCTGCTGACCGAGAAGCTGCGGCTGGACGGCATTGCTTTCTTCCTGCACTGCGGCGACGCCCATGCAGCAGCGGCGGCAGCCCGTGCCGGCACCCAGGCCCTGCCCCAGTCGGCCGTCCTGTGGCAGCAGCTGCTGGCCCTGGAAGCGGTGCTGGCGGCTGAGCAGTTGGGTGGCAGGGGCAGCCCCGAAGGGCAGCAGGGTAGCGGCGGCAGCGAGGAGAGCAGCGATGACGAAGAGCTGCCACTGGCGCCGGCAGCAGGGGCGGCCAGCCTGGCTGCCACAGCAGCCACCGCCACACAGCACAGCAGTTGTGCAGCACAGAAGCGGCTTGAAGAGACAGCGCTGGCAGCACTGCAAGCGGTTCCAGCTGCGGATGCCGTGCCTGTGTGGCTAGCGGCAGTGGAGGTGCTGTGTGCTGGCGGCTGCTCGCTGCAGGCGCTGGCGCAGCAGCTGGTGCAGGCGGCGATGCGGCAATCCAGGGGTCCTGTCGAGGTGGGCCGGGCGCGCCTCCGATGTGATCTGGCTTTGATTATGCAAAAAACCGCTGGATGGGCAGTACTGCGTTTCCGCTGGTCTGGACTTGGCGGCAGACTTGAGCAGGGCGGCACACTGCCTGTCTGCTTCCACCTTCACTGCCCCTGGTCATGCATCCACCTATGTACTGTGTTGCCTTTTGCTGCAGGGCGGCCTGGGTGCTGTGGCAGCAGTCATGCTTGTGGCTCTGCACCGAGCAGGCGGTATCGCTGCGGCGCGGGCGCTGTACCGCGCGCTGCTGCCGCTGCCGCCGCCAGGTGGCGACTTCTTCCGGGCGCTGCTGCGGCTGGAGGCTGAGGAGCAGGCAGCGGCAGCGGCGGGCAGCACGGCGGCCCAGCCAGCAGGAAGCGAGGCGGCTGCGGCGGCACCTCTGTCCGAGAAGCAGCTGGGGGAGTTGTTTGAGGCAGCAACAGATGCCTATGGTGCTGAGGACGCGCAGCTCTGGCTGCAGTATGCTGAGTGGCGGGACAGCTGCGGTGGCCCAGCAGCAGATGGCGCGGCGGCAGTGTATTGGAAGGCGCGCAAGGCGCTGCGGCGGCCAGAGGAGTTTGAGGCAGCATACCACCTGCGCTACAAGCTGCAACCTGTGGCAATGGCGTGATGGACGTAACGGCCTGAGTTGCTGTTTCTGACTGACCTGCCATTGCCCATTGTAAGGTCACACGCTTTCAAGTCACAGGTCAACAAGTCAAGCAAGCGTCGTGCAGTCAAAGAGCAGTCAGAAACAGGCAGTCACACACCGATCTTCACTTGCCCAGGCTTTCCAGCGCTTTCTGCCGCGCCTCGCGCTCCACCCGCTTGCGCTCCCCATCACTGTCGCTGCCGGCGCTGCGCTCGCTGCCACCCTGCGAGGCGGGCTTTCCGCTTGGCCGCCCCTCGCCCTCGCTGCCATTCTGCTCACCTGCTGCTGCAGGCGAGCCTGGCTGCTCCCGCTGCTTTTCCTCTGCCTCAACCTCAGCCTCAGAGGAGCGCCGCTTGCGAGGTGGGGAGCCCTCTGCCTGCTCACCCTCGTCCCTGCGCCGCGCATCCTTGCTGCGGCTGCGCGACCGCCGCCGGCGCTCACGGCTGCTGCGCCGCCGCCGCCGGTCCCGGCTGCGGTCCCGGCTGCGCGACCGCCGCCGCCGCTCACGGCTGCTACGCCGCCGCCGCCTGTCACGGCTGCGTGAGCGGCTGCGCCGGCGGCGAGCTGGCGAGCGGTCCCGCACCCGCTTCTCATCCTCCTCCTCCCCCTTCTCCGTCCTGTCCTTCTCCCTGCACCAACAGCAGAACAGCGACTGGTTCAGGAATGAGAGAAGGCATTGCGGGCGATAGCGTGCTCGGAGCAAGATTGATGCAAGCTTGGCTGTATCAGCTCCGCACCAGCCTGCCCAGCCCCACACACCTGGCCTCCCGGCGCTGGCGCTCCTCCTCAGCTGCCCGAGCACGCGCCTCGTCAAAGGCAGCCCGCTCAGCCGCCTCCCGCTCCAGCCGCTCCCGCTCCTCCTGCTGCCGCCGCTCGTTGGCCTCACGCAGGCGCGCCTGCAGGAAAGAGCAGCCAGGGCGCAGGGCCACAATTGGAAGGGCCGTAGCTTGGCTGCCCGGCAGAGGGCAACGACCGGCTGTGCGAGTGGCCATGAGTAGGGGTGAGGCCTTCGCAGGGGCTGGTGCGATTGCACTGGCTGGCTGGCTGGCTGGCTGGCTGTTGCGATTGCTCTGTCCCAGGCTCCACCTTGCGGCGGTCGATGCCTCAACAAATGCGCTGCCACCCATTCCACTTGAGTGGGCTGGCTGGGCTGGTCAGGCTGGACTGCCCGCTGCTCGAGTAGTTCATGCTGCTGCTGCTGCTGCTGAATGGGCGCTCGGCTGCCAAGCCACCGGTGGAGCGTGGGGAGGCCACTGCAGCTGGGGGAGCCGCCACCCAGCACAGGCGTAAATAACGATGCGCATGCACACTTTTGACAGGGCAGGTGCCAGGGGCAGGTGCCAGCTCACAGCCACTCGTGACTGGAACGCACGCCGCGGTATGCACGCACGCAGCCCTGCATCCCGGCCTGCCGCACCCAGCGCTGCCCACCTGCACACGCTCCGCCTCCTCCTTCTGCCGACGCATCTCCTCCGCCTTCTCGTCCAGGAAGCGCTGCGGGATGCCCGTCCCCGTCTCGTTGGCGCTGATCAGCAGCTGCCACAGCTCCTGCGCGGGGTACACGTTGGGGTGCAGCGGCGGCAAAAGTGGTGGTGGGTTGTAGACTGATGCACAACTGGTTTGCGCCAGGCGGTGTGCTGCACTGAGCCTCAATTTGCGCTACACAGGCCACATGGCCCGCACACTCCACCGCTTGGCGCACCTTGCAGAACAGGCTGGTGTTCTTCTCCAGGAAGCCCGTCAGGCTGATCTGCAGCTGGCGCGGGTCCACGGTCTGCGCAGGGTGGCAGGGGGTGGGGCCAGGGACGGCGCAGCATGATGGCAGCCCGGCTCTGTGGGGCTGTGCGGGCGCCGCCCGCCCCCCCTGCTTGTGTCATCAGCAAAGCTGGCTGCGGCGGCCCTTCGCCCTGCCCACCTTCTTCCCCTCCAGCTGCTCAATGACGTAGGCGATAAGCACGTCGTCCTCCAGCCCGCCCAGCAGCTCCGTGATGCGCTTGCCGATCCACGGCTTCATGGTGTCCCAGTTGACCTGCGGGTGAGGGGCCAGCCTCCTCTCGATGCATGTGATGGAGGGGCCCCGTGCTGGAGGAGGGCTCACGAGTGGGCGGCGGCTGCATCACACTCCAAGTTTTCGCGCATGAGTCTGCATGCCCACCTTGGTGAGGTCCACCTTGGTGGAGAACTCGGGTGGGAACTTCATCGTCTGCGTGCACAGGAGGCAGCAGCACAGGCAACCGGGGTGCTCGGAGCCGCTCCCACAGCGCGCAAGAGCTAGCTGCCGCTCCTCCACTGCGGTGCTTGGCACACCAGAGCGCCACACACCTTGAGTAGCTTCTTCTCCTTGTTGGCAAAGCGCGAGTCCTGCTCGGCGGACACGCCGCGGAAGCCTGCAGGCGGCGGCGGCGGCGGCGGCAGGGGGGGCATCGGTGCGGGTTGCGTGCGCACCAGACCAGGGCGGCAGCGATGCACAGCACATCTGGGCACACGACAGGGCTGCGCACAGCCGCACGGCCGCGGATGGCAGCCGCCTGCCGCCTGGCGGCGCCCCGCAGGCCCAGGGCTGCTTTAGACTCACTGGCGCCCGACATAGCGTCGCCGATGTGCTGTCGCCGCCGTCACAGCGCTCGCCCTGAGCAGGCTGCCAAACGGGGCAGCGGGTGTGCCGACTCCCTGTGCCTGGCGACTGGTGAAACTGAAGCACGACACGCCTGCAAGCCGACCAGCGCCCTCGATCGCCCAGCCGTGCACCCGCGAGCCAATGCGCGTGTGGCCCATGCGCGGGTCAAGGCGGCGGGCTCCAGGAGCTCTGGGGAGGCCCCCCGCACCCACTGATCACCCTATGAATCAGGGCGTGCAGCTGTACCGCGCCCTCCTCCGGTCGCTGCGACAAGCCGACGCCCTGCCCGCTCCCCTCAAGAGCAAGGCGGCCTTCAACGTGCGCCAGCTGTTTGAGTTTCATAGGAATCGCGCCGACCCCACCACGGCAGAGAGCCTGCTGGAAGATGGGCGTGCGGCCCTGAGGCTGCTCCAGTGGCTGCGCACGCTCCCCCAGGTGTGTGGGCCGGGGATCAGGGGCGGCCAGGCGCCCCGCCGACCCGGCAGGCGGCCCCCAGGCCCCGCCACGCACCCGCCGCCAACCGCCCGCGCCGCCGCTCTCCCTCCCTCCCGCTGCCCACCCGCCTGTCCCGCCCCACCCACGCACCAATGCCACCCCCACGCCATCGCAGGAGCACGCTGCTGAGCTGTTCAAGCACTACAAGTAGGCGTGCAGCTCCCAGCAATGGCGGCGGTGCCAGGATCAGCGGCGCCCTCGCCGGGCCCCGCCCCCTCGCCGGCGGCGCTGCTGGGGCCCTGCATTGAGCGCATCTTTGCAGGCGCCGCGGGCCGCAAGCACACCAAGCTGCGCCAGGATGCCAAGGTGCGCAGGCGGCTAGCAGCTGTGGGCTTGCCTGGTTTGCGTGGACGGCACGCATGCTGCCACCATGTGCGGCAATGCCTGCAAGGAGCACTGCTGCGCATGCGCGCCCTGCACCTGCTGCTTGCCGTCATTCGAAATCATCTGCCTCCATGCTCGCCATGACTGCCATGCGTGCAGTCGCTGCTGGACAAGCTGGACACGCTGCTGGTGGTGCAAGGCGCTGGGCCGCTGCCGGAGCAGCCCGCCGAGCCGCCGGCGCAGCAGCCCGCCGAGCCGGCGCCGGCCGTGGCAGAGCCGGCCAGCCCACCGCAGCAGGCAGAGGCAGCAGGGGAGGAGGAAGTGGAGGTCAGCCTGCAGGCGGGGCCGGACGGCCAGCTCAAGCTGACGCTCAGCCCCAGCAAGCTGGCGGCGGCCCAGGCTGCGGGAGAGGCCGCTCAGCACCCAGCAGACCCGGGGCACATGCCCGTGTCCCCGGCCTCTGCTGCTGGCGGCTCGGCGCAGCGGCCATTTGCGCGGCGCCGGACGGAGGCGGCAGCCCCGCGCCCGGGAGCCCTGCACGATGGCGCAGCCCGAGGTGCGCGCACTCTTTGAACGAGGGCTTTTAGCATGTGTCATTTACGTGGTGTGCGCATTGATGCGCCTGTGTCATTGCATCTGCTCTGCGGTGCTGCGTGGTGCGGCATTTCAATTTGCTGCTGATAACTCGCCGCTGCTGCCAACCCATCGTGCCCATGCCGCAGAGCTGATGTGCTTCCTGCGTGATGCGGTGGACACGCGCAAGCCGCCGCTGATGGAGGTGGCGCTGGATGCCATCCAGAAGCTCATCTCCTTCAAGCTGCTGCAGGGGCCTGTGCACCACATCAACCACAGGTGGGGATGGTGCAGGCGGCAGCACGCGCTGCATGCTGCTCGTCAGCAAATGCTTGGCCAGCGGTGGATGCATGCCAGCAGGGGCTTTACGATTGCAGGCAGCCTGTTGGAGCACCATCATGCAGCCTAGCTGCCCTTTGGCCCGCAGACGGGACGCCACTGCCAAGCGGGAGGAGGGCGAGGAGGCCAGCACCGGCGGCAGCCTGGACTTTGACTCGCTGCCCCCGCAGGTCTGCTGCTGCTTGGGGTTGAATTTCCTGAGCCCATCCCGCTCGTGGTGATGCACCCAGCCTTGGCGCATGGCTGTTTTGCTGCTCGTGAGCAGCCGCCATCAGCTGCTGATGCTGTGTGTTGCGGCCTGCCCTGAGCGCCACTGGCATGCACCGCTGCTGTGCCTGTTCGCAGGCCCAAGCGGTGGAGCTGGTGTGCCGGTGTGACGATGTGAGCGACGACGGCGTAGAGCTGCGCCTGCTCAAGGCGTTGCTGACGGCGGTGACATCCACCCACCTGGCGGTGCACGGCCAGGCGCTGCTGCTGGTGGTGCGCGCCTGCTACAACATCTTCCTCACCTCCCGCTCAGACGTCAACCAGGCCACCGCCAAGGCCACGCTCACGCAGGTGCTGGGGGGCATGCATGTGTGGCAGTCGTGTGGGGTGGGTGCTGCTGCAAGGCTGCAGGTCTTTTGCTTGGGCCATAACAGTAGCAGAGGCTGGTGAGACAGCTGTCAGCTGTGCACATGGCATGGCCTGAAGCATCAGCGCCGCTGCCAACCCGCCAATGCTGTCCCCCGCCACTCCCCTGCTGCACCAGATGCTCAATGTGGTGTTCCAGCGCATGGAGGCGGGCAGCACCCACGTGGTTGTGCCTCCCATCGTGGTCAGCGACGTGCTGGGCCTGCCGCCCGCAGATGCCTCCAACATGTCGGCGTTTGTGCAGCAGTTCCTGGCGGACGTCATCGCCAGCGTGGATCCTTTTGGCATGGTGGCGCAGGAGATCCAGCAGGTGTGTCGGTGTGGGCGCGTGGCACTCCTGCAATTGGTTGCTAGTGGATGTCTGACGCCGCACGTCATGGCTGCACATGTCTTTGCTGTGGTGGCAGTAAGCATACCGACTTCGAGCTGACCGGTCCCCCCTGCGCTGCGCCCTGCAGGGCCTGGATGACGCATTTGTGGCGCAAACGCCGATCATGGAGGCGTATGCAGAGGATCTGTACGACCCATCCGACCCCACAGACCGCCAGCAGATTGAGTGGCGGCAGCGGCAGGTGGCGGCTGCGGCGTCCAGCAGCGCGGCGGCTGCGGAGGGCGAGGCGGAGGAGGGTGGCAGCGTGGCTGGCGTGGCAGAAGGCGGCAGCGTGCAGCGCGGCGGCAGCGGCGTGCCAGCCTCGCTGGGCGGTGAGGGCCAGCCATCGCCAGGCCCCAGCAGCCATGCCGGCGAGGGCTTTGGTGGGGCGGGGTACGCGCCCAGCGGCACGTCAGACCTCACCAGCGGGCACGCAGCGCTGGAGGCCGCTTCCAAGCAGCTCAGCGTGCCGGCGCAGCTGCAGAAGGATGCTTTCCTGGTGTTCCGCGCCCTCTGCAAGCTGTCCATCCGCAGCACCGAGGCAGCGCCCGGCAGCGAGGTCACCACCATCCGTGGCAAGGTACGGCAAGCAGGGGGATGGCTCATATAGTCTGCTGGGAGCAGCTGATGTGAAGCGCTCGGTAGCATGACCGAGCAGTTGGTGCCTGGTAGGTGAGCCTGCCCACTGCCAGTCCTCACATGCCTGCTACCCGCCCCTCCCCGTGCCCCTGCTCACCACAGGTGCTGGCGCTGGAGCTGCTGAAGATCCTGCTGGAGAACAGCGGGCCACAGTTTCGCACCGCCGAGCGCTTTGTCAGCGCCATCAAGCAGTACCTGTGCCTCAGCCTGCTGAAGAACTGCCAGTCGGCGGTGCCCGCCGCGCTGCGCCTCTGCTGCTCCATCTTCCTCACCCTCATGACCAAGTTCCGGAAGAACCTGAAGGCTGAGATTGGTGGGTGGCGCTGCAAGTCGGGTTGATGGCACGGTGGCTGCCCCGCAGCCTGTTGTGGCGCTGCAACCATCCATGCTGTCATCCAAAGATGTCACCGGCACAGGCGCTGGGCTGCTGAGCCAGTGTGGACCTGCACCTCCTGCCCTCTCCCTCTCCTGGCAGGCGTGTTCTTCCCCATGATCCTGCTGCGGCCCATTGAGCCGCCGGTGACGGGTGCCACGCCCAACGCGGCAGGTGCGCAACATGGCTTTCAACCAGCTCGTTGTTCTGGCTGGCCTCTGCTTACCAGCACCTGCCTCATGTATCTCTTCAGTGGTTGGGTGCAGCACTGATTGCAACCTGCTTCCTGCCTCTCCTGCAGGTGCGGGTGGTGCGCCGCCTGCCCCAGTGGACATTGCGCACAAGGCGGTGGTGCTGCGCTGCCTGCAGGCGCAGTGCGAGGATGGCCAGCTGCTGGTGGACATTTTTGTCAACTACGACTGCGACCTGGAGGTGGGCAGGGGCTTGGCAGGCGGGGGTGTGTCGCTGTGCTGCAGGTTTGGGCCTGGGTAGCGGGATGCATGGCTGTAGCAGCATCTCCTCATGCACGTGGAAGCACACACTCCTCACACACAGAATGCGCACTCCACGTACCGCTTTCAACTCCCCGTCTGCCCTCTCCCCACCTCAGGGTGCCAACCTGTTTGAGCGCACGGTGACGGCCCTGGTGCGCATTGCCCAGGGCTCCCTTGCGCACGAGCCGGGTGCCACGCAGACGCCGCTGGAGGAGCATGCCATCCGCTACGAGGTGAGAGGGACAGCTGGTTAAAGGCTGGCTTGCTGAGTTGCAGCCGCCTCAACAGCAGCTGAGCAGCTCGTGAGTCTTGCCGAAAACTTGACTGGCCTGATTGGCTGCTCATCACCCCTACCTGCAGGCGCTGCGCTGCCTGGTGTCCATCCTCAAGTCGCTGGCGGCCTGGCACAGCAGCCAGACGGAGGCGGCAGTGGTGACGGCTGCGGGCGGCGAGCCAGCTGCGCAGCCAGGCACAGCCACCGTCACCGTGGCGGATGAGGCAGCAGTGGCGGATGAGAGTGCGCTGCAGTCTGGGTGGATGGCCAAGATGGCGGACAGCGGCCTGGCAGTCAGTGCCAGCGAGGGCGCCCTGGGTGGGGCAGCAGAGGGCGGCGTTGTGAACGTTGACCAGCGGCAAGCGGCCATGCTGGAGAGCTGGAAGGGGTGAGTGCGGCTGACGGGTCTAGGTTGGGGGCATGGGCTACGGGAGGAGGCAATGCAACAAGGCCGACTGTTTGCTTGAAGCCAGCTGTGCTCTCGTGCGCGCCTGTTAGCAACGCGCTGCTGCTGCTGTCCCGCCCCACAGGTACAAGCGGCAGCTCCAGCAGGGTGTGACGCTGTTCAACCAAAAGCCCAAGAAGGGCATCGCCTACATGCAGGAGCAGGGGGTGGTGGGCACCGCGCCCGAGGACGTGGCGCAGTTCCTGGCACGCACCCAGGGCCTCAAGTGAGCAGCGGAGGCGGTGCGAGTGCAGTGTGCCATTTCCTCTTGCTTGCTGCACCGTGCAGCTGTGCCCTCCTCTCCCCCGCTGATCCACTCCCACCGCCCTCCCTCCCATGTTCCCCTGCCGCAGCAAGACGCTGATTGGTGATTACCTGGGCGAGCGCGACGACTTCAACCTGCGCGTCATGCACTGCTACGTGGACGCCCTGGACTTCACGGAGCAGGACTTTGACGAGGCCATCAGGTGAGGGCACGGTCTTGGAAGCAGGGCTGCAGACAGCTCGGTGCCTGCTGGGGTTGGCAGACGTGAGGAGGCGCAGCCAGCAGTTGACTGCTGCCCCATGCTCGCCCTGCTGGTGTCGCCCATGCGGCCTGCACCTCCATGCCTGCTCACGCTGCGCCCCACCGCACCCCCTGCCCGCCGCGCAGGACGTTTCTGTCGGGCTTCCGCCTTCCGGGCGAGGCACAGAAGATTGACCGGCTGATGGAGAAGTTTGCGGAGCGCTACGTGTCGTGCAACCCCGAGTCCTTCAAGTCTGCCGATGTGGCCTATGTGCTGGCCTACTCCGTCATCATGCTCAACACCGACGCGCACAACGCGCAGGTGGGGTTGTGGGCAGGTTGCGGTGAGGAGTGGATATGGAGTAGATGTGCTGGGTTGTAAGAGGGTGTACGCACAGCGTGCATGCAGCCAGCAGGAGACCGCACACCAGCTGATTAAGCCTCGCTCCCCTGTGCTCCCCTGTGTTTGGCCCCACCTGCAGGTGAAGAACAAGATGTCCAAGGCCGACTTCCTGCGCAACAACCGCGGCATCAACGACGGCGGCGACCTGCCCCAGGTGCGCTGCGCTGGGTCCGTGGGTGCATCCAGTCCCATGCCCCACCTGCAAACTAGTAAGCAGCACTCTTACCAGTGCAACCCTGCCGGCCTTCTGCTCCCTGCAGGAGTTCATGGAGGCGCTGTATGACCGCATCATCAACAACGAGATCAAGATGAAGGACGAGGGGCTGCCCGGCATGGGCGGCGCGGCGGCGGGAGCGCAGCAGGCGGCGGCCGCCTCTGCGGGCTGGTGAGCATGGGACTGGTGCTTGGCTGAGGGGGTGTTAAGCGTCTGAGGCTTGCCCTCACCACTTTTCCATTTTGCAGGCGAGCCGCCGCTTGAGCAGTGCTATCGGCAGCTTCTGTGATGCTCACTGCTGGCACCTCTTGCTGCCGCCCCACCTGCCCCTCCCCGCTCCAGGCTGGACACCATCATGAACCTGCTGCCCGGCCGCGCCAAGGCAGCCTCAGCAGAGCCCAACGACGAGGCCATCCGCCGCACTCACGACTACCTGCGGTGAGCCTGCAAGCTGGCAATGGTTCAAGCTGCAGCGGTGCGTGTGCGCTTGAGCTGAGATGCATCTTGCTTTGGTTCAACCCCTCTGCCTTGCACCCTTCAACCCAACAGTGAGAAGGCCAAGGGCGTGACGTTCTTCGAGGCGCACGACAGCGAGGCGGTGCGGCCCATGCTGGACGTCAGCTGGGCGCCGCTGCTGGGCGCCTTCTCAGTGCTGTTTGAGGAGCATGACGACGAGTACTTTGTGGGGCTGTGTCTGGAGGGCTTCATCAGGTGTGTGTGCAGGGTGGCATACGGTGGGTCTTGCTGGTTGGTGCAGCAGGGGGCTGCGCCCAAGAGTGCATAGCAACTCTGCTACTGCTGCATTGCTGACCGGTGCCCACACATGACCTGCCCTTGCGCAGCTGCGTGTGGCTGACTTCCCTGCTGGATGTGGCCATGCTGCGCTCCACCTTCGTCACCTCGCTAGCGCGCTTCACCATGCTGCACTCGCCTGCGTCCATGAAGCTCAAGAACGCGCGCGCGTTCAGGTGAACGGTGGTGCTGTTTTGCATTGTGGTGGCATGCAGGCACTGAATGGCAGCTGAAACAGCCGATAGTTGCAGCTGGTCGCACTGATTCCTGCTGGCCCTCACCCGTCCAACCTGCGCACCTCCTCATCCATCCACCCGCAGGGCCCTGCTGGTGGTGGCCGAGCAGAACGGCAACCACCTGCACGAGTGCTGGACAGAGGTGCTGCGCTGCGTGTCGCGCTTTGAGCTGCTGCAGCAGCTGACGGCGGGCGTCCCCACCGATGCCCTGCTGTTTGCCATGCCTGCCGAGAAGGGCAGCGCCGCTGGCGGCACGGCCTCCAAGCTCAAGCAGCGGCTGCTGCGGGGGCGGGGCGCCAAGGGCGAGGGCGAGGACAGCTTTGCCCACGACTCCTTCTCATCAATCAACGACATGGGCCTGCACGCAGGTGCGCGGCTTTGGGCCTAGGGTAGGGTGGGCAGTGCATGGTATTGCGGCTCGGCTTGCACACTTGCAGTTGCACGGGATGCATGCACAGTCCTGCTGCCCAATTACCCCTCAGCTGGTCCCGCAACATGCCACCTGCCTCACTCCTGCTCCACCCTTCTGACAGGCGGGCGGGAGGTGGACCGCAAGCTGCTGCCGCCTGCCGAGGTGATGGCCAGCGTGGACGTGCAGGAGCTGAATCGCCTGTTTGTCAACTCGGGCCGCCTGGACAGCGAGGCCATCGTGCAGTTTGTGAAGACGCTGTCGGCCATCTCGGCGGAGGAGCTGCGCCCGGTGGGTGCGGGTGGGGATGCGGGTGGGAGGAATAATTGAGTTGCAGTTTGGCATATTTGTGTGCTACTCGTTGGCTGCTGCCATCTGTTGCCCACTGACGCACCCGCCACACGGTTCCCTCCTGCAGGTGTCCTACCCCCGCGTGTTCAGCCTGACCAAGATTGTGGAGATCGCGCACTTCAACATGGGCCGCATCAGGTGCGGCAGCGGTGCCTTGCTTGGTCTGCGCGAAACTGTCCGCCTCGCATTGCAAGTGCTGGCGTTTGGTCAGACCCGCCGCAGCCCTGCTTAGCTCCCAACTGCCCACCTTGCTTGTCTCCCCGCCTGCCAGGCTGGTGTGGAGCCGCATCTGGGCGGTGCTGGCCGACTTCTTCATCGAGGTGCTTTGGGGGGCTGGGGGGCGGTGGGAGGGCAGCGCAAGCAGCAGGGCAAGCAGCAGGGCAAGCAGCAGCACAGCCAGCCACAAACGTTGGAGAAGCCAAGCATGCATTCCTGGACCACCTGCCCCTCACTGAGGCCCACCCCACCCCTCCTCACCCCCTGAGCAGGTGGGCTGCCACCCGAACCTCAGCGTAGCCATGTACGCCGTGGACTCGCTGCGCCAGCTGGCCATGAAGTTCCTGGAGCGCGACGAGCTGGCCAACTTCTCCTTCCAGGTGCGGGCACCGGCGCGGGCTGCCGTGCAATGGATGCGCTGCGCTGCATTCTGCCAGGAACCATGGCTGTGCTGCCCCAGCTCCCTTGCTCATGTTCACACCCGCTTCTCACACACCCGCACAAACCCATCCCCCTCCCCAGAACGACTTCCTGCGGCCGTTTGTGGTGGTGATGCGCCACAGCCGTGCGTTGGAGATCCGGGAGCTCATCATCCGCTGCGTCAGCCAGATGGTGCTGGCGCGCGTGGCCAACGTGAAGAGCGGCTGGAAGTCCATGTTCATGGTGCGTGGGCAGCAGAGTGGGGAGCAGTTAGGTTTGGGCACAAGCTGCAGGCTGAAAGCTGGCAACGTCCCTTGCAGCGTGCATGGCCCGCGCTGACTGTCTCCCCCTGCAACCCCGTTGGCCTGGCAGGTTTTCACCACTGCCGCCAGCGACGAGAGCCCCCAGATTGTGCGGCTGGCCTTCGACACGGTGGAGAAGATTGTGCGGGAGCACTTCCACTACATCACCGGTGTGTGTGTGGGTGG
>VIYQ01002007.1:0-11011 GCA_009928355.1 Chlorella sp. CH2018 | reverse complement strand
CCCCCCGGGCTGCAGGCGACGCCGCTGCACGGGAGCTTGAGTACCTGGAGGTGTTTTGCAACCCCAACGCACATGCCACCGCCTTTGACGCGCGCGCCCTCATCACGCTGCGCACCGCCGACGGCCTGCGCCTGACCACGGAGGGCAAACTGACGGCAGTCAAGGCGGATGTGGATGAGTTTGTGGGCCAGCTGCCCGCATAACGGGCAGGTGGCAGGCAGGGCGGCGGCTGAGCTGGTTGGTTCCCTGCTGAGCCAGCTGGCCCCCTGCATTCATCACTCCGCCTGCTTGCCCCCGTGCTCAGTTTGCTTCCCCACATGTCACGCTGCTGCCCCCGCTAATGAGCCAACGAACGGATGCTGCCTTGCTCCTTGACACACCTGAGACTCGCTGTTTTCACGTCACCTGCTGCCGATCAGCTCTTCTGCCACCTTTGTTTCCTGCTCCAGCCCACCCCTGATGTCTGCTCAGTGTACCATGACACTCTGGTGTTGTAAGCTTCAAACGCAGGCAAGGAACACAGGTTCGGCAAGGCGCTGTGGCGTGGTTGTGGCGGATTCATGTCATGCATGGTCATTTGCAGCTCACTGTTTGTTATGCACAGTCAGTGAATGGGGCAGTCAAACGCGGTTTTAAAACTCAAGGGAAGACAGCCGCTCCACCGCGAAAACATCCCCCCCTCACAGCCGCGCGCAGGGCTCACAGGCTCGCTGCTGTGCCGTTTGGTACTGTTGGCACAAACACATAATCGCCCTCATCCTGTGCGGCAGGGGGAGAGGCGCAGGCAGGACGGGTATGCTGCAGCAAGCAACGCGGTCAGGCAGCCTGACTGACCAGCAAGCGTCAGGCAGGCAATGCGGCAGTCTCACATATAGCCAGCCGTCATTGGGGATCGCTCCTGTGTTGTCGGGCTGTCTTGTGAAATGGGTGCTCGTGCTGTTGAACCTGCCGCAAGGAGGGCAAGGGTGGGTGCTTGCTGATTGGGGATCTGTCGCCGTGAGCGTGTTTGCAAGGGAGCGTTGTTGCCTATTTGGGTCGCACCACTCGGAGGGGGCGCTGCAAAGAGCTGTGGAGCACAGCGGGCCTTGAGACCCCTAGGGGCAGGCAGCACCCACCGGACTTTGATCCACTCGGGAAGCCAGCCGGGCCATTCGCCGTGTGGCTGGAAGTGAATGGTGCACTGCGTTTGGAGGGCAACAGGCGGCCAGCACAGGTGATGGGCAGCTGGTCCAACAGTTGCATGGCACTGCCCTGCCGCGATGTGGATTGTGGATGTGCAGCTGTTCCTCAGCAAACGAGCCCAGCGACCAGAGGTCCACCTTGGTGATGTTTGTCATCAAGTCGGCAGTAACCTGCATGCCGCAAGGAAGGGCTTGTCAGGGAACTTGGTAGAAATGCGTTCGGCATACTGCGCAGCCACAAAGCATGGAGGTACTTGAAGGCGGGTTCCCCCTCTCACATTAAATGTCGAAACAGAGCCAGGGCGGAAGTCATCAGCAGCTGTGTCCAAAGACATGGGCTGCGCAGGGGAACAGGAGCAGGCGAGCCAGTGGTTTGCCAGATTTTCGTGGACATGGTGGGCGCAGCATGCCTGGAAACCACCACACTTACCCCAGATGTCAGCCGAGATGAAGTGTTGCTGAGGCCCTGCATCCGGCAGTGGCAACGGCAGTAGCAGCAGCAGTCAGTGCCAAGCTGTCGTGTCGAGTCGGCAGCCATTACCAAAGGCGTCGGCAACACGTTTGCAGGGGCGCAGCCACTGGCTGATGGAGCTAGCCCACCTCGAAAGAGATGTCAACCAACGCATCAGTGCCAGCAAAGGGGTCAGTTGCCGTCTTGATAGCTACCGTGACGCGCATCTCTGCACCAAACGCAGTGGCAGCACACGCGCTGGGCTTGCAACTTGGCTGCTGGGGGGCCCACACCAGCAGGATTCACAGCAGGGCAGTAGTGCTGTCGTGTTGCCTAGCGCACCCAGCACCACGCAGCGGCCTTTGGCACATGTTGCCATTGGGTCACCACCCTCTGCAGCCACGGTGCAGCAGGGCGCGCCCTCACAGTCCGCCCCCAGCTCCACTGCGCTGCCGCAGGCGCGCTGTGGGTTGCAGAAAGTGAGGTGGTCTTCACGTGCCCAGCCAACTGTGGGCTTGCCAGCCATCTGCACACCAAAAATGCAAAGAGAGGCGGTCGGCAGAGCCCCGTACCAGCAGGCAGCGCACCCGCTGGCCCATCATGGCGTGGGCAACATGGCATGTTTGGCAGCCTGGCGGCCGACCAAGCAGGGCACCGCCGTCAGCTGGCTTACCTCGACCACTATCTGCGCAAAGCGCACGGGTGGGCAGTTGCCCCTGCCAGCCTCTCCACGCCGCTTGCGCCCAGTGTACGCCACCTCGGCGCCTGGCGGCAGCACCCAGTCCTCCCAGTTGCAGACTGGTATGTCAGGGTCCCAGGCATAGACAGGCGTGATGCGGGACGTCTTGCGGCACACACAGCAGCCTGCTGGGTCCCCAGTCAGAGCGGCGGGAGCAGAGCACCGCGAGTCGTTGAAGGGCAGCACGCCAGGGCATTCGCTGGCCAGGGGCGGCCTGCCTGCGGGGTTGTGAGGGCACAGTGCCAGGAGGGAGCAGCTGGTGTAGGCGGTCCAGTGGGTGGTGTGTTGCCATGCTGTTCACTACTCTCAGCAACACACAGCAGATTTCGTGCGCCTTACTTGGGTAGGTGGCTGCGTCCAGCCCGGTTTCCACATGGCCTGTTGACCAGCCATCAGATGACTGCCCGCATATGTGGCTTTGCAGCATGGACCGCCACGCCGTGAAGTTGGTGGCATACAGGTAGCAGGCCTGATGGATGGGGCCCATGTCTTCCAGCATGGAAATGCCGCAGTACCCACCAGCAGCGCAGTAGTTCCAGGCCTGCGGAGGCAGGGGCGCAAGGGAACACCTCACCTCAGCAGCCCACCCTGCCTGCAACTGGCGGTTGCATTCGAGCATCACCCTGCAGCCCACCCTGCATGCTTGCGCTGTGATCTGCAAGCCCGAGAGCAGTCAGCACCGCCTGCCAAGCAATGTGCCTTGAACCACAGGGTCACCTCACCAGGCAGCCTGCGGTTTTGGCGCAAGTGGCGCCGCAGGCCTCTGGAGAGGGCTGCTTGAAGGCAATGTCCAGGACCTCGCGCCAGTAAGGCTCGGTGCACCTCCCGGAATTCTGAAAGTCATTGTAGCGGACCAGGGCATACGGCGGCAAGTTGTGCAGGCTGCCGGGCTCCACCTTGGCGCGGTTGAACCCCGCGACCCAGCCATCATGCGCTCCGCACAGGTTGCCGGCCCAGGCCAAGGCGCCCTTGGCCTTGTACATCAGGCAGTGCGAGCCGTCCACGCCCTTGAAGCTGGTCACAAAGCAGCTGCGGGTGGGGTGGGGTGCGGCAGTGCGTCAAAAGGCAGGCCAAACGGCTGTATTGCTGCTACTAAGGACGACTGCTGGACTGCCTCAACCAGCCCTGCTTGTGCTTCTCCGACCCCAGCTACCCTCGCCATCCGTCCGCTCACCCCTCAGGGTTCATGCAATAATTGAACGCAGTGCACTGGGGATCGCGATCGCAGTGCTGGCAGCACTCCTCCACTGAGTTGACGTCCCTCACAATGGCATACGCCTGGTCGGCGCTGGTCAGGGAGCAGGCGCCAAGCCCACCCTTATTGTACACGAAGAAGTGGTTGTAGTTCAGAATGGTCGTCTTGCTGCACCCCACCTGAGGCCAGCCAGCACCTGCGGCGGTTGTGGCAGCTTCATGGGTTGGGCTGGTGGTTTCAAGCACGGGGGCCGTGGCAGCAGGGGCGGGGACCAGGAGTGGAGCCTTTCCTTGGAGAGAGGAACGCAGGGCAACACTCTGCCACTGTTATGCAACAGTTCACCATGCAGAGCAACAACACAAGTTCTATCCAGGCTTGCCTGTGCAGCTGGGCGGGGCAGCCAGACAGCCCTTCATGGGTGCTGGGCTGAAGGTAACGAGCGGGCGAGAGTCCCCACTGCCCCACGCCCAGCCGCCAAACAACTTGAGGCCAAGGGTGAACCCCAGCTTGAACTGCTTGATGGGCGGCCAATCAAAGTCCCACCGGCACTGCCGGTGACATGCCACCGTCTCATACCTGCGTGCCAGCAGGTCAGCAGCTTGTGCTAGTGAGCGCACGATGATTGCAGCGAGGGATCCATCATGGATGGGGCACGCTGCTAGCAGTCTGCATGCCACGCGAGTGTCCACCATTGCAGCTCATAACTTTGGTGACAACAAGCCCTCACATGCGCTTGGACTTGGTGGCTGCCTTGCACGCGGGGGTGTTCTCAATGTCACTAATCTTGATTACGGACAAAGCATCAAGCGTGGCCTGCGCGTGGAGGCATGCCACAGTTGCTCGCTCCTTGCCGCAGCCACATGCTTCCATCCTTGTCGCACTGCAAATGCACTGCTGGCACACCGCAGTTGTTTCCCCAAGCCACCTCAGCACGCACCACGACCGCCGTGCTCTTGCAGTTGGGCTTGCCGTCCTTGTCCTTGGGGCAGTGCGGCTCCATGGCCTCGTTGATGTCGTCCTTCAGCACCTCCGTCTCTTGCAAGCCAAGGGACACCTGGTAGTCCAGCAGGCGCTGCATTGGCGGCAGGGGGGTGGTTGCGGGGTGCTGTTGACGAGCACTCCTTGCTCCGGCATGCATGTGTGTTCAAGTTGGGCCATGCCAAACACCAATGCTGTGGATCCCAGTGCGCGAAAAAGGCCGCCCGGTGCTAGGAGTTTGCCGCATTGACATCCACAACTGTCGGGCGACACACCCCCTGACCAAGCGTCACCTCCAGGAATTTGAAGTCCATTTTGGCCCCAGCAAAGCACAGGCCGTCCTCAACGCCCACAGCGCGCGCGGTTTTCAGCAGCGAGGTCAGGAACTTCCATGCCGCCTTGGTTGTGGCGGCGCCTGCAGCACCGAGCAACATGCGCCGAATCTTGCATGCGCGCTACAGGGCTGAAGTGTGCAGTAAGTGTGAAGCCAGCCAGCGTAAGTGGACAGCAGCGTCTCGAGCTCATGCACATGTCTGGCACGCTGCACCCTCACCTGTGATGCAGAGCTTCATCTCAAACTGGAACTTGGCGCCGTCCAGCCTTTTCAGGATGTCCTCCGTGGTCAGGCTTGCCAGGGGGTCCACCGCACACGTGTCGCCCGTGGCGCGCAGCGCATCGTCTGCTGGGTTCATGCCCCCAAAGGCGGCCAGCGCCTCCAGGGTGGCCCCTGCCTTGAGGCACACCTTGAGCGCCAGGGCCACGCTGGCGCCTGGGATGGGCAGGTCGAAGCACAGCTCGCACTCGCCCTTGAACAAGTCCTCCTCCCCCTCCCCGTCCTCAGCATCTTTCTTGGTGGCCAGCTTGGACAGCACATCCGCCCACTGGTCTGGCCCAGGGCCATTCGACAGAGCAGACTTGACCAGGTCCAGTGCCGGCAGCTCGCACTTCGCCGTCACTGTCCGCTGCAGCCGGCGTGTGCCTGTGCACAGGGGGTGCCGCGGGCCAAGCACTGCACTTACCACTGGCTTGTGGTGCATGAAGACAAAAGCATATGCCTGCCTACCACTGCTTCGCAAGCAAAGGGCCAACAGCCACACCCAGCCTCTCTGCAGCACTCGCCTGCAGTTGATGTGTTGCTGTACGGGTCAGTGTTCGCAGGCGGCAGGCTTTCGCCCGCATACTGCTCAGCCGTGTCGCCCTGGGCGGCAACAGGAATGTAGGCTGTGCTCTCCTGGGCACCTTGAATCTTTTGCAGTGCGACGTCCACACGGCTATTCAGGTCTTTTGCGTAGAGTGCATGGCAGTGCAGGAAGGGAAGCTCCTCCCCGCACAGGCAGGCCGCACCCTGCATGTCAAACTCGGTGGCATGCTGGCATGTCCAGTTCCTGCAGCAGCAGCGTTGGGGCTGTGTTGGGGCAGTTGTTGGACACCTCGCTGCATTTGCAGCCCTGTATGAAGATGATTGCAGTGTACGACAACGAATTGAACGTTCAACGCTGGCTGCTCGGCGGCTGCTCAGCGTTTGCGCACCGTTCAACGGCCTCCACATCGGCTTGCAGCAGGGCAATGGCGCTCGATGGCGCCGCAGCCACGACTGCCGTCAACCCATTAGCCACTTCAGCGGACGCGTATGCATTCAGGATCAGGCCCTGCCACTCCTTGCCCAGCCTCTGAAGGTCCTCCACAGTCAGGAAGCTGCCATCCGGCCCTGGCGGCGCCCGCCCAAGGAATGCCTGTGCGGTAAAGCAGAGTTCATTGAGATGCAGTTAGCTGTGCGAACATTCACAGCTGCCGATTGGTGCAGGGCATTCGGAGCTGCCGACAGGGGCCCTCAAGTGAAAAGCCTCAGCAGCACGTGATGTGCCATGCTCGCCACAGCGCCCCCCACTTGCCGCTCACCTCCCGCGTGACCGCCAGTCTGGTCTTTGTGTCGTTGTTCAGGGCGGCCTTCAGCGCAAAGTCTAGCATGATGGCTTGGTAGGCGTAGGCCTCAGCCACTTCCGCTGTGATGGCGGCTCCCTTTGCGGTGGCGTTGCACACCTCGCCCACATCCTCGTGCCAGCAGCCTTCATCAGGGTCCCAGAACCAGGCCAGCACGTCGCTGCCAGGTGGCAGCTCGTCAGCCACGCTGGATGGCACCAGCTCGGGGCTGCCTGGGTTGTATACGCAGCTGTGCTCCTGCCCGCACTCCAGGCAGCCGCTGGCCAGGGCGGATGCCAGGGCGGGGGAGGCAGCCCCGGAGCAGCAGAGGGTGGCATTGACGTAGGCTGCAGAGGGCGCTCGCTCCCCCCACTGATCCGGGCAGCCGGCTGCCAGGGCGGCCTTGATCAGGGTGGAATTGGTCCACAGGGGCAGCCAGGCCGGCAGGTCTGCACAATGTTGGTCAAGTGCACTTCTTAGCGACTGGTGTAGCCACCGGCCACAGTGCTGGATCAGTGTTGCATCCGAAGCAGCCAGCAGGGGCTGCCTGGCAAGCATGCAAACGGTGAGCTGCGATGCACCAGCGGCCGCTGCGCGCGCGCAATACCAGCTCACCCACTGCATCGGTCAGGCACGGGTCGTTGCCATAGTCAGGGGCTGCCGCTGTAGTGTTGCCCTGCACAAGTGCGATGGACACGGCAGCAGCAGCTTATGGGCAGGCAGGTGCTGGCAGCACCTAGCACTGGCCATGGCTCTCCAGAAGGGCGCGCTCTGAGCACTCACGGATTTGGCCAGGTTGCGGGCGGCAGCTGGGGCTGCTAAGGCAAGGGCACCAGCAAGGAGTGCCATCGCGGCTGGCAGGATGCCGTCCCTCATGGCTTGCGCTGCCCGCCTGCAGCTCGATCGAGCTACTGAACCGATTCAGGGAAGTATTCTGGCTGTACCCTGCACGGAACAAGCACACTGTTGCAGGTTGCTGTTGTCCTCCACTTCCGCGGCAGGCGGCAGGCTTCTGCCCCTCAGTATCCGGCGGGCCAAGGGCAAGGCTCCCGCTCCTCCCTTCTCCCTCACATGACTGCTGTGGCACAGCCTGGAAGCGCTGAGCCCTTGGCAAGGAGGGTGCAGTCGCTGGTGCTCGCAGGACAGGGACGGCACCCGGGCAGCAACCGGGGCCTGGACTAGCATGCGCATCCGAATCGCATGGTTCACCTGATGGCTTGAATAGCGCAGCGGGACAGAGGCCGGGGCCGTGTGATGGGAACGGGACTTGTGCTCGCTCGTGCTCCGCGTGCAGTAGCCCCCGGCGAAAATCGTTGGTATGGGTAGTATGCTACGAGTAAGGGTGGTGAAACAACCTGCTGGCAGCGCAAGGTACGCCCCTGCCAGCATGCGGCCGCATCACACATGCAGCGGGCATCGCCTTTCAATGAGCAGGCCCAATATTGGCATTGCATCTGAGCATGCTGCCGCGGTGCACTTCATTGGTAGTTTCCCTGCCCTTGTTGCTGAAGCTGCTTTGATGCGCCCACGCTGGTCAGCTGCAGGCCGCGGATGGCACCTGTGCTCTGCTCGGTGGTAGAAGCACGGTGCAGCAGCATGGCTCGCATGGCAGCAGGAGCAATGTCGTTATAAGCAGCTTGTTCATGCTGGATCCAGTGGCACGCATCAACCTGGGCAGGGTCAGTGGCGGCAGCAGCAGCAGCAGCAGCCTCAGCCTCCGCAATGGCAGCAGCGAGCAGCAGCAGCAGCTGGCCGGCCCTACCCAGCAGCCCAGCATACCATTCTCGCAGCATTAACCCGTCCCTGCGCACCGGAAAGCCAGCTGCGCTGCAACCCGATGCCATTCATCGTGTGCGAATGGGATTGTACGCCATCAAGCAGCAGCCCAGGGCAGCGCTACTCTGAATAGTGCTGCGACCCTGCGGGTTGCAGCCACCTGTGTGCAGCTGGAAGAGTGCGTGCAGCGACAGTCTCCATGCAATGTACTGTGTACAAACACACCCCGCTGCAAGTGGCGTAAAGCTCGTCAACTGCTCCACGGCAGAGCCGAATCTGCATTCCACGTGCTCATTCAGCGCCGCAGTGCACCAGCCTGCCTTGGTGCTCTGCCGCCCAAACTTGTGAGGGTTAATGGCAGCACTCGCACAGCTGCCCTCCTGCCTGCTGCAATCACCACTCAACCAAGCTCACTGCAAGCTGCACATCACAGCAGCCACATGCCTCCCTTGTTCATCGAGTGAGCGGCTGATGCGAGGGCATTTGGTGGGAGACGCTGCCGCCGCCAGCGTGGCAGCGTGCAGCGCCGCCTGCTCAAGGCCTGATCTGCGGCTGCTCCACCGTCTTGACGATCACTGCGACAGTGCAAGTCTTTTCCAGGGCTCCCAGTCCGGCCCCTGCACGCAGCGCCGCCACCAGAGCCAGCGAGCAGCAGCAGCTATGCAGTCCCTCTCGCTTACCGCGCAGCGACCTGCTGTGCGTGGCGTGGCCCAGCGGCGCGTGAGGAGCGGCGCCACCCAGGTGGGGAGCGTCGGTGCAAGCATGGGCCGCAGCGGGCGCCTGCCCCTCCGCCTGCCCCTCCGCCAGGCGCACCTCCTTGCGCCCCGAAAGACAATGCGCGGTGCCAGCGGCGGCAGCGGTCTGGGTTGTAGCTGCTGCGGGGGCAGGCCCGCCTCCGACGCCGCTGCCTACCACCGGCGTGCGAGACTTTGCGGGTGCCGCCAGCCGGCGGGCAGGCTCTGCACCAGGCTGGCACCTGGCACCCCCCAGCCCGCACACAGCACACCAGAGGAGCCTGGCAGCTGGCGAGCTCCTCAAACAGCAGCCGGCAGGAGCAGGACTGGGGCGCAGTCGCTCGACCGTAACCGAAGGGAAGTGCCCGACCAAACCGTCCCTGCGCCTGCTATGCTGCAGGTGGCTGAGGCGGAGACCGCGCAGCCCAAGGCCGCCCCCACCTCTGGCCGCCAGGCGGAGATCTACATTGGCCACAGCAAGGACCAGGTGCGTGCAGCCGCGGCGGGCGTATGTGCCGCTGCTGTGGGATGCCGCCGCCCCAGCGACCCTGTGCTAGCCGTGCCCCTTCACTGCCTCCCCCGTGTTGCTGCTTGGTGCCCAGGTCGAGGAGAAGAAGGCGGGCAAGAAGGGCCGCTTTGTGGTTGACGACCCCAAGAAGTACCCTGGTGCGCAGCGGGCCACTGGCTGCAGCGCATGCAGCAGGGCGCGGCGCCATTTGAATCGCCAGTCTGCTGAGGACAGAGCATTGGTGGCATCTCCCTGCATTTGCTTGCGCGCTGCGCCCATGCTGTACCTGACCGCTGCGCCCTCCTGCCCTCCCTGCCCTGCTCTCCCCAGGCCGCGACAACGACTTTGTGGGCGGCTGGGCCGGCGGCGAGGTGGGCCTCAAGTCCTTTGTGGCGGTGCACCAGCGCGAGCTGGAGCTGAACCAGGCCGCCCCCGCCAAGGCGGAAGGCAAGGCCAGCTCTCACCAGCCCCGCCCCATTGCCAAGGGCAGTGACACCATCTACGTGGGCAAGGGCCGCGTCATCCAGGACGACGCCCGCAAGTGAGCGGCGGGGGCTGGGGCTCAGCGGCAGCCGTGCATGCATGCTTTAGGCGCCTGCTGTGTGGGACAGCAGCTGCGGGTCCTGCCCCACGCTGCAAAATGGTGCTCAGCAGCGCGTCTGCTGCTGCATGCCCAGCCCGCCCAGCTGCTGCCACATTGGACCTAGAGCCCTGAGCACCCTGCCCCGCCACTGCCGCCCTGCAGGTACCCCGGCCGCAACGAGCTGACTGGCGGCTTTGCCGGCGGCGAGCTGGGCCTGCAGGTGGGCGCTTGCAGCTTTGTGGCACAGATCCATCATGCACACACAGGTGGCGACTTCCAGCAGTGTTCACATGGCATGCATTCATTCCTCAACCCCTGCGTCCGACCTCCCCCCGCTGCCCGCAGGCCTTCAAGGAGAAGGGTGATGTGCCCATTGCCGCTGACGGCCAGGGCACGCGCCAGAGCAGCCCGCTCATCACCGCCTTTGTGCTGGGCCTGGCAGCCACCGGCGGCGGCCTGCTGCTGAGCACGGTGGAGGAGGCGGGCCTGGGCGCGGTGAGTGGGACAGGGTGCGATTGATAGCGTGGACGCGCTGGCTGTGCGGCTGGGCAGGCGCCCACAAGCGTCAGTTGAACGCGCCGTGGCGCCATGTACGCTGTCAGTGTGGTGCTTTGGCTACCCCTATGCACAGCATGCTGACGGTTTGGTGGCTCCCCCCGTGCTCCCACCTGCAGGTCAAGTCTGGCGAGGCGGGCGCTGCGCTGTCGGCCACCTCTGTGCTGGGCCTGGATGAGCAGACCAAGGCGCTGCTGACGGTGCGCACACCGCTGCCACTCTGCTGTGCTGCTATGCCTGCTGTGCTGCAGCGACTGTGCCCAGCTTGCGCCGTGTGGTGGCGCCCTTCCCGTGGACAGGCTGCTTGTCCGCCGCATTGGCCTGTGCATGCTGGCCTGTGCATGCTGGCCTGTGCGCCCCTCCGCCCCCTCCTCATGTCCGGCCCCTCCTC
>VIYQ01002006.1:0-22966 GCA_009928355.1 Chlorella sp. CH2018 | reverse complement strand
CCCCCCCCCCCCTCCCCCAACGGGAGATACACGTCTTGCGGCTGCGCAAAATGTGACGCAAGCATCGAGGCAATGGGGGCCTTTCACCGCAATGAAGCACACTTTGGCTAACTGTAGACTTTGCACTAAGGCTGTCAAGGGAGCAGGAGGCGTGCCACGAACCAACACCGCTGCAGCTAGGAGACGGTAAGAGCGGCCGTCCGCCACCTGCAGCATGCGCAACTGTGGCTTCCTGTAGGCTCGGTCGCCTGACAGGTGACCAACCAGGTGACCCCTGTCCCGTGGGCCCGGCTGCTTCCGCAGCCCTGTGAGCCGCCCGCCCGCCCGGTCAGCGCGGGCTCTGGGGCCGCCGCCGCCGCCAGTAGGGATGCGGGTAACCCCTTGCTTGATTTCGTGCTTTCGTTATAGCCCGTTATCAACCCAATCGTTCGTTATTCTGCGTTATAACCCGTTATCACCCTCCCGCGGTGCTGCTGGAGAGCCGCTGAAGGCCTCCCACCCATCTGTTCGATACTCGTTCAATTCATTCACATCAAACCTCGTGCGGTCAACGCTCAATGGACATGGAGCGGGTGGAACCGCCGACATTGGACGAGCTGGGGCCCGCTGTGGCCCAGCTGGAGCTGGAGAACGCCTTCCTGGCGCACCTGCTGCAGCGCGTGTCGGGCGGCTCGGCCCGCACGGGCGTCGCCGCCGCCGCCACCGACGACGGCGTCGCCGACCAGATTGGCCGCGAGCCGCTGCTGCTGGCGGAGCGGCAGGAGCTGTGCGCCGTCGAAGCGGGGGCGGTACGGCGTGAGATCGAGGCAGTGACGGCTGCAGGGGAGCTGGAGCGCGCATGCGCTGTGGCAGCCGCAGCCGACTGCCGCACGTACCAGGCAGCCGAGGTGGGGCGCGCCGTCGCCGCGCTGCTGGGGTTGCTGGGCCTCCCCCAGCCCGACACTGCCACTGCCGCAGCCATGGCGGCGGCCTCAGCTGCTGCAGCGGCAGCCGCCGCCGCCGAGCAGCCTGCTGCCGCCGGCCAAGCACTGGAGCAGCCCTCCAGCACCCGCAGCGCCTCCTCGCCTCCTGGCCCACGCTCACCCACCACCGCAGCCTGCCTGCCCACCGCCAAGCGACTGGCGCGGGCCCAGGTGGATGGCCGGCAGATAGCGCAGCTGCTGGAGGAGCTGCTGGAGCGGCAGGACGTGGCGGCGGAGCGCCTGCGCGTGCGCGCCGCCATGCTGCAGGTGCGCTGCGCTGTTGGGTGGTAACGTGGTGCGCTGCAGCAGACATGTTGGCCAGGAGACAAGTGTTGCTTGCTCCCATTGCCCGTTTTATTTCCCGACTTGCTTCATCCCTGCTGCACCTGGCCATTGTTCGCAGACCCAGCTGAGCAACACCGAGGCCCAGCTGGCGCAGCGCACAGAGCAGGGCGCCGCCTTCTCCCGAGTGGACTTTGAGCAGCTTCGCATCGAGCACTCGCAGGCAGGCTGGGCTATGCAACAGGGATGAGATTGGATGTAAGGTTGGTTTACGAGTTGCCTGACGTTTGTTAGCAGACTGTTGCCCACCGGCGCCCTTTGCCGCCATCGATGGCTTGTGCAGCTGTCGTCACTGGCCAGCCGACGCCTTACTCTACTGCCACTGACACGCCTTCCCTGCACCTCTCCTTACCCTGCACAGGCAGAGGCTGCGCTGGCTGACGCCACAGCGGAGGCCATTTCCCTCAAGGCTGCGGTGGCAGCCGCCCAGCAGCGCCTGGCGGACCAGCGGGCTGCGCTGAGCAGCGCCGCTGCCGCCACCGCTGCCCTGAGGAAGGAGGCGGGCGGGCGGGAGGGCCAGCTGGAGGTGCTGCGTGGCGAAGTGGGCAAGGCGGAGCGGGAGCGCGGCCTGCTGGAGCGAGAGGTGGCGCGCCTGAGGCAGCAGCGTGGCAGCGGCAGCAGCCCGAGCGCCAAGGCGGGCGGCGACGATGACGCTGGTGCAGGCGCTGGGCATAGTGGCGGCACTGGGCAGAGATCTGATGGATATGCATCAGAGGGCCGGCAGACCATCATGGACTACATGCGGCTGAAGCAGGCGGTGGCAGAGGCACAGAAAGCTGTGGCAGACTGGCAGCGCAAGGTCGAGGTGGCAGCTGGAGCAGCTGGGGCGCCGGCAGCAAGCCGTTGATGATGACTTGTCGTTTCTTTCATCGCAGCCGGAATGAGCTCTTCCACCTCCTTGTCTCGCCGTGTGACGATGCTGCCGCTTTGTTGCCGATGCACAATCATGCATCATGGTTGGCATGCAAGGGCGAGGCCATGCGAGGCGGCGCGGAGGCGGCAGCAGCAGCGCACCGCTGGGCAAGAACCGTGCCGCTGTGCCCGTGCCTCTGATCGCAGTGCAAGGGGTCTTTTCAAAGCCATCGTGGCGTCCATAAGAGTGGCTGGCGGGCTTGGCTGGAGCGGAGGCGACGCTACCCAACCCGCGGATTGTCAGCCGACGGCGAGCACGCTGCCGCAGGTGTGTGAAGTGAGCTTGAGGCCTGCGTTATAGCGACCCGCTGTCGCCAGCCAGCCAGCCAGCCGGCGACGGCAGCCACCGCCGCTGCACCGCCGCCTCATGGCAGCACCAGACTGCTTTGGTGTGTGCGCATGCCTTCAGAGATAGACCGAGGGACTTTTGATCAAGTGCCTAGCCAGATGGGGTAGCAATTGTTGAGCAGAGCATCAGAAGCACGGCACCCTGGACCCTGTCTCCTTGCAGGCTAGCTTGTCCCAATGAGGCCCGTTGCCCTCAGCATGAGGGGCGCCCCCCGCCCCATCCGGCAGCACGGCTGGTTGCCGCAGCTGCTGTGGGCACTGCCGTTGGCGGGGCTGCTGGCTGGTCCCTGGCCCGCTGGCAGCAGCGGCAGCAGCAGCAGCAGGAGGCGGCCCCGAGCATTCAAACAGAAGAGGAGGTCGCTCGCGAGGCCGAGTTGCGGAGACAAGCGGACCAGCTGCTCAACTTGATGGTTGCCTCGCGGACTCCTGCCGAGACACCCTTGCATGATGCGGCCGTGGTGGACGATGTGGAAGGAGCGCGCAAGGCGCTGGCGGCAGCCCCCCACCCCCGTGATGCGGCGCTGGCCAAGAACAAGAAGGGGCACACCGCCCTGCTGCTGGCGGCGGTGCATGGCAGCGACCAGGTGGCCCGCCTGCTGCTGGAAGCTGCCCCAGAGGCGGCCATGATGCCGTGCAACGACGAGTGCTACCTGTGCACGTGGGTGAGACAACCGGGTGTTGGAGGGGCCAAAAGAAACCCTGGTGTGTTTGTGGCTGTGATGGAAGCGCTGCCCTGCTGTCGCTCAACCAACGGACAGTAATGCACCCCTCAACCCATGCTGTTGGCTGCCCTACTTGCGATGCAGCCGCCCAGGAGGGGTACACAGACGTGATGAAGCTGCTGCTGGGCGCGGTTCCGGAGTGCGTCACAGGCGAAACAGCCTCCGGCTGGACAGCAGCCACACTCGCCACGCGGCACGGACATGCTGCAGCCTTGTAGCTGCTGCTGAGCGCAGCACCGCAGCTGGCTAGCCAGGCAGACCGCGAGGGGCGTACCTGCACAATGCATGCGGCCGAGACGGGTCGCCTGGCGTGCCTGAAGCAGCTGGTGGCGGCGTGCCCTGCCACAGCCACCACTGCAATGCCAGCGGGCAACATTACCCCGGCACACATTGCAGCCCACAACGGCCAGGCTGCCGCTCTGGACTTGATCCTGGCTGCGGCACCTGCCAGCGCCACCACGCAGAGCGACTTTGGTTCCTGTCCGGCGTGAGTAGCAGCTGTGGGGCAAGGGGGGTGTGGCGGTGTGGCTGCCGCCTGTGCCCGTCTTGGCCTCAACGGCCCACCTGCCTGCCCGCGGGTGTGCCAGCCTCACTTGCAAGCTGCATGCACACCTTGCAGCTGAAGCAGCCTTCGTCCTTTCACAACTTCCACCACCCTGCAGGCATTTTGCGGCAGAAGAGGGCCATGCTGTCTGCCTGCACAAGGTGCTGGCAGTTGCGCCCGCAGCCGCTCAGCTGGTCAACTCCAATGGGGAGACGCCGGCTCACCTGGCAGCCAGCAAGGGCTACACAGCAGCACTAGATGAGCTCCTGGCGGTACACCCCACTTCTGCGGAGACCCAGGACTTGAACGGCTGGACGCCGCTCCACAACGCAGCAGCACGCGGCCACACCGCTGCCGTGGAGCGGCTGCTGGCAGCCTGCCCTGCGGCCGCCAGCGTGCGGCAGAAGGACAACGGCAGCGCCCTGTACCTGGCAGCTCAGAACGGCCACGAGGAGGTGGCTACCCTGCTCCTGGATGCGGCCCCAGGCGAAGCGCTGGGAGCGCTTGGGGCTGCTTACAATGGCATGACGCCGGCGCACATTGCTGCTCTCTCTCTCTCTGGGCCATGCCGCCGTCCTGCAGCGCATCCTCAAGGCAACACCGGAAGCCAGCCAGGCCCAAGACCTGAAGGCAAGCTGTGGTCAGCACCCTGACGCATGTGGCAGTACGTGGTCAACTGCCCGTTGAGCACGCAGATTGTGATTTGTGAAGAGTGCTAACTGGAAGTGTGGCCGTCAACCACCGCAGGGCCGCACCCCACTTGACGGTTCCCGGGAGCACTTCAACATCGACACCATGACAGTGCTGCTGGCACGCCAGGGCTCAAAGAAGTGACAGCCTGCCATGACAAGGGACACTTGACAGCCGGGGCTGCGTGACCATTCTCTTACGCTGCTGCCTCAACTGCAACTGCGGACCTCTCCGTGCCTGCCTGCCATGACGATGTATTGCCCCATCTCCCAGCCCTGCCGCCTGCCTGCCCTCCCCACTTGGTGTGCTACGAACAGTCTGTGTTACACATCGAGTAGCAGAGGTGCAATGAATTCAATCGTTTCGGAGGCAGCGCATCCTCGGCGCCGCCGCTCCACCAACCACACGGCGCGCAGCAAGCACGCTCAGACGCGGTCCCAGTTGGTGGTGAAGTAGTCGGCATCAAAGTGGTGCAGCCGCACATTGCCCTCCTCTGCGCCCGTCACAAAGCTGGTGCCATCGGGGCTGAAGGCCACTGCAGAAGGAGTGGAGATGAGGCAGGGCGGGGAGGTGAGTGGGCTGAGTTGGGGGCGGTGCTGGGAAGCAGCTGCTGTGGGCAGGCACTAAAGGCTTTGACAGCCCCGCCGGCGGGTGCAACAGGATGCGCCATCACGACAGCGCAGCTCCTGGCTTGCAAGGCCGTGGGCCAGCAAGCAGCCACTCACCCGAGTTGATGGGAGAGAAGTGGCCGCGCGCGTTGGCAAACTCCTCGCAGAACACCTGCAGCAGTTGGGGCCGTGGGTGATGGGCGGGTCAGAGGTGCTCGTTGCTATGCAACTGGGCAGCTGGGCATGGGCGGAGTGCAGGCAACCAAACCCTGGTGTGTATCGGCCGCAGACGGGCACGCGCAGCAACAAACAATTCAGCTAAGCGCGTGTAGAGAGCTGTTGGGAGCAAAACGGCATGCTCGAGGGCAGGGTGCAGGTGCAGGGTGCAGGGGGCGCCTCAGGCTAACGAGATTCCACTGTGGTTTGATCGTCAGAGTGTGGTCGGATGGTACGGAGAAACACAGGCTCATCAACAGCGCCCCCGGTGGCAGTGTGCAACCAAGAGCAGGTATGCAGCAGGGCATGCGATGCATGAGTGCAGCACGCAAGCCGCAGGAAGGAAGCACGCCACTAGCTGGCGCCAGCTGGGGCGCCATGCCCACAAACCCACTTGCTTGGCATGTGCTGGGGATCATGTAAAACATTATGACCGATGCATGCACGCCAAGCAGCAAGATGGCAGCAGCTGCTGTGTACAGCGCAGCCCACCTTGTGGAAGAAGCGGGCCTCAAAGTAGCCCGCCTTGGCCGCAGTGGTGGTCACCGACGCCGCATCCTGCGGGTGAGGGTGGGTGAGGGTGGGTGGTCGCCAGGGTGAGGAGAATGGGCGGCAGCCATGTGATGTGCAGCAGTGCGTGCACGGCGCGGGGTTGCAATCGCACGCTTTCGGGGCCACGCCATCCTGTCCAGCTGCACCCCCCCCCCAATGCAAGCCAGTGCCGCACCTGGCCGCCGCCAATGAGCACGTGGTCAAAGATGGGCGAGATGGCCGCAGAGTTGATGGGGGCCGCCGACTTGTACTCCTTCAGCACCTCAAACGACTGCAAGCGGGGGCAGAGTAGGCAGGGCTTGTGAGTGGCACAGCTTGGTGGGAGCGAGCTGGCAATCCCAGAGATGCATCAGAGCACAATCACGCCATGCTTGGCCACCAGCTCAACTGCCCAAGTGAGCATGGGACGCAAGAAACTCATGGCAAACTGATGCCAGTTGCATGAGGCACTGTGGAGTGCGGCTGCCCCACCTGCGTGTCCACCAGCTTGGACGTGCGATCGGGCGATGCGGTGATGAAGTGCGTGCCGTCCACGCTCATCTGCGGATGAGGGACAGGGCGGGGCATTTTGAGACACAGCCAGCCAGGCCCACTGTGGGCCACGCTCCAACCCAGATAGCTGCCGCTCTGCCCCCTTCGCCGCCAAAAGTCGCTGCCACCCTGCAACCGCCCAGCCACAACGGGTTTGCCACCCGAGGGCCTCCGCCCCCTCCGCTGCCCAGCCCCTCGCACCTGCATGTCGCTGATCTGCTTTTCGTGCAGCTGCGCCTCCTGCAGCACCTTGCCCGTCTCAACATCCCACCGCCGCACCTGCAGCGCAAGAAAGGCAGGGGGCAGGAGTGCAGGGCGGTCAGAGGTCATGGGCTGCCACGGCAGGCGGTGGGTTGGTGGCGGTAGACAGCGCAATTCGAGCAGGGCTGCGGCAGCACGGCGTGAAACTGCTCATGCAACAGGCATCCATCCTTAGCCAAACACACAACAATATAGCCCGCAACATCCACGCACCATGCCATCCTCGGAGGAGCTGAGCAGGTGGCGGTTGTTGTCCACCCAGTGCAGCCGCGTGATGCGGCCGCGCGGCCCCGTCAGCGTGATCACCTCATCCGGCCCCGTCTGTCAAGCAGGTTTCAGAGAGAAGCGAGGCGGCACATCAGGCTGATTGCCCCCCGACAGCCCAGCAAAGGAAACTGCGTGCAGGTCACATCGCACCACGCGTCCCTCTGCAGCAACCGCACGTGCATACCAGCTCGACCCGGAGCGTCACACCCCCTGCGCCCACCTGCAGCATATCGCGCGGGTCCTCCGCGATGTTGAACACCCGGATCGCGCTGACGCTGTTCATGAAGGGGTCGGTGGAGATGGCTGCCTGCCGCTCGCCCACGCTGAACTTGCAGGCGCGGGCGGGCTCGTTGAAGCGGAAGCGGAACAGCTCCTCGCCGCTCTCCATGGACCATAGCCGCGCCGACGAGTCGCCGGCAGCAGACAGCAGCATCTTGGAGTCGTCTGCAGCGGGGGGAGCGGTGCGGGAGGAGGCAGCAGACGCTCAGCAGCAGTCGGGGGGGCCGGCAGAGTGGTAGCAAGGGCGCACATGCGTGCTGGCGCACCAGCGTCTCGGTTGAATGCTGAGCACCAGCAGCAATAACACCAGGCAACGACACCCGCAGGAGGCTCACAGGTGATGTCGCACGTCCACACCACGCCATTGTGCCCGTCAAAGCTGCCTGCCCGCACGCCATTGTCCGTCCACCACAGGTTGATGTTGCTATCCTGCGGCAGCAAGGGGTGGGCAAGCAGGGCAGCGGCGGCATAAGTTGAAACAGAGGTGGCGAACCACAATACGGCAAGCAGCGATCGACAGCCGGGTACGAGCAAGCAGCCTGCTGCGCTGCCACGCGCCCGCAGGCCGGGGCGGCATCAGCATGGTGCAAGCCGGGGCGGGGCGCAGCTGGCTGGCAGCAGCAACACTCCATTGGAACCGCGGCACTGGCATTCGTTGCCCCCTCCTGGTGGAGTTTGAGCCGCACCTTGCCGCATGTGACCAGCAGGTCTCCCTCCGCATTGAACAGCACTTGGTTCAGCGGGCGCGTGTGGCCCTGCAGCACATACGGCCTCATGGCTGCCGCTGCCGCTGCCGCTGCTGCCGCTGCTGCTGCACGCCCGCCTGGCCGCTGCCGCTCCCTGTGGCGGTTGCTGTGCTAACCTGCAACATGCAGGGGGGAGGGAAGGCCGTCAGCGCGGCAGCAGGTGGCACCCTCCATCGGCCCGGCGGCGGCGGCTCGGGCGGCGCCGCTGCTGCGAGCTGCCGGCAGCTCGCGCCGGCCCGGGCGCGATGCTGATGCATCCTGTGCATGCACAAGTGCGGCAGGGCAGCCGGCGGGGCCGCCAGGCGGCGAGCGGAGCCATGCTTCGGCGTTCATGCGCGCTGCAGCCCCCATTCGCCATGCTGCCGCGCCCGATGCTGTAGCACAAGTTGCTGGATTGCGCCGCAGGGCCCGGTCAGCACTCAGGCGCCTCACCCGAGCGAGTGATGGCGGCAGCGCGAGGTGTGCAGGTGCTGGCGATTACAGCGTGCAGCCAGGCGATCGAGCAGATGCTGCGGAATGGCTTGCAGCGCGCCTCCCCTTCGCCCGTGCATGGCCCGCCCGGCCCGGTAAATGCGACAGTCGAGGCGCTTCACTGCCGCCGATGATTGGCGATCCCTTCCCTGCTGGGTGCACACTTCACATCCATTCACCTGCCAGGGCCGTGGGTCCCCCCTCCCGCCGGTCTTCGCTCGCCGGCAGCCCCCTGGGCGCCCTGGGCAGGCAGGGGCGGTAGCTGGACGGTCACCGTGATCGGGCAGACACGCCGGCGCGAGTAAAAGTGCTGCCGGCGCGCTTCTGAACCGCCGGCGCCACCGCTGCCACCGCCGCCGCCGCTCACCGAGCGCCCCGCCTCGCTTCCCCGCAGCACGACCTCCAGCCATGGCGGCCCTGGGGCCGCAGGACCTGCCGGCGGTGTTTGACTGCCTGCGCTCCGCGCTCAGCCACGACCCCGCCACACAAAAGGCGGCCGAGGCGGCGCTGAGGGACCTGGAGGCACGGCCGGGCTTCTGCTCCTGCCTCGCGGTGGGTAGGCCTGCTTGGTGCAGTGCTGTGCTGGGAAAACGCTTCTGAGGTGGAGTGCGCTTGCTGCGAGCGGCGCTGTGAGGGCCGCTGCAGCAGGTGGATGGGCCCTCGCCGCTTGACCGCACACACCCAGCACCCACAAGCTGCAACGCTGCGCATGCTGGCCGCTGAGGCAGGCGATTCGGCCGCCAATTCACGCCCCGCAGGAGATCCTGGCCAGCAAGGACGCCGACCACTCGGCCCGCTGGCTGGCCGCGGTGCACTTCAAGAACAGCTGCAACAAGTACTGGCGGTCGCGCCTGCCGGGGTGGGTGCGGCTGCGGCGAGAGGCGGCAAGGGCAGCAAGTCAAGCCCATTGTTCGAGGCGTTTCCGGGGAGCAGCTGCTCGAACGACAGGGGTGCTGCAACTCATTGGGCATGGATGCCTGCCGGATGTGGGGAGCCACCTGATCCCCTCTCCTCCTGCCGCCCCGCAGCTCGCTATCGGAGGAGGAGAAGGCGCACCTGCGGGGGCGGCTGCTGGACCTGGTGGAGCAGCAGGACCAGCAGATCGCGGTGCAGGTCAGCAGCCAAGGCGTTATGTATCACAGCGGTGGACAGCGTGGCAGGCAGTGGAGGGCCTTGGTGCGCATGCATGGCAGCACGGCACACCTGGCGAGGTCAAGGGTGCACTCTGAAGCACCCCCATTCGGTTCCCCCGTGCCTCACCCCACCTGTGTCGCAGGTGGCGGTGGTGTTCTCCAAGGTGGCCCGCTTCGACTTCCCCAAGGCCTGGCCCACCCTGTTCTCAGACCTGCTGGCCAAGCTGCAGGCGAGCATGGAGGGGCGCTAGGTTTCCCACCACCTGTCGTTGCCCCAGGCCTGTCGTGCATGCCTGTTCTGCCTCTGCCAACCGATTCCCTCGATTTCCCTCGGTTGTTGGTTGTGCAGGGCCCCAACCAGCTGGTGCAGCGGCGCGTGTACCTGGTGCTGCACCACATCCTCAAGGAGCTGTCCTCCAAGCGCCTGGCCGCCGACCAGCGCAACTTTGAGCAGGTGCGGCAGGGGGACCAGCTGCCCAGCGGTGCCAGCTGTTGTCGGCCACTTGCAGCGCGGTTGTCGTCCCGCCTCCCTTCCCGCTGCTGGTGCGTGGTTGCACTGACCGCCTGTGATGTTTTCAATGCCTGCTGTGCAGGTTACGCAGCTGCTGCTGGAGCCCACATGGCGGCAGTGGGCAGCAGACACAGCCGCCGTGGCTGCCGAGCTGCCCGCGGCCCTAGAGGCGCCCATGCAGGCGGCGCACGCGCTGCTGGTCACATTCGAGCGGTGGCTGCTGCAGCTGAAGGCACTGCGGCGCATGGTCATCTTTGGCTTCCAGTCCGATGCACGCAGCCTGCAGCAGGTAGGTGATTGTCCCTTCTCAAAAGCCATCCCACATAATTTCGAGCATTTGGAGGTGGCTTGAACATGTGCTGCCCCAGCACTGCTGAGCAGTTGCCTCAGCACCATTTTGTCACTTTACCCCACTGCAGGTGCCAGCGGTGGGCCAGATTGCACCGCCGCTGCTGCAGACTCTGCAGCAGTTTGCTGCGGCACGTGCGGGGCGCAGCGTGGGGGCGCAGCGCAACCAGGTGCAGGCCATGCTGGACAGGGCCATCCTCAAGCTGCTGAAGACGCTGCGGCAGATACAGGAGACGCATCCATGGTGCGAAGGAGTGTGCTGGGGGGGTAGAGTGCTTTCTGCTGCTGCTGCCTTTGTTGCCTCCGCTGCATCGCTCAGCACAGGCTGTGGCAGCCGGCACGCTCCGTTTCTCTGTTTGGCCGTGACCATTCAGCAAATCACCCAGCTGCTCCACTGCTGCCCCTGGACAGGAGCTTCTTCCACTGCGGCATCCTGGTGCCCTGCCTTGAGTTCTGCTGCAGCCAGGTGCTTGGCTGGCCTGGCGGCAGCAACGGCGGCGGCAGCGGCGCAGCACCTCAGCAGTTTGTGGTGCAGAGTTTGCTGCTGATCTACGGCGTGCAAAAGTGCAGCAGCTACAGGGGCAGCGCGTCGTCGCTGTCGCTGCACAGCGGTGCACGCAGCCAGATAGAGCAGCTGAAGAGCCTGGCGGCGGAGGTGGCACCTGCGCTGTCCGCCTTTTGGTCGCCGGCGCGCCTGCAGGCATTTGTGGTGGCCGCGGTGGAGCGCCTGCTGCCACTCACGGACAAGGAGCTGCAGGAGTGGTGAGTGGTCTAGGCTGGTAGTGTAGCTTGCGCTCTGTGAGGCTAGATGGATGGGGGACGCAGGAAACTCAGGGCGCCCACCAATCGAGGCACTTCAGCTCAATGTTGCTTCCAGACGGCGTCTCATCAGTTCTGCAACGTTTTCCCATTCCTCTCCCCCTGCCCAACAGGGAGGAGGCCCCCGAGTCCTTCCACCATGAGCTGGAAAATGTGGCCTGGGAGGACAGCCTGCGTGGCTGTGCCGAAAACACGTACCTCGTGCTGTTCGAGGTGAGGGCGGGTCCTGGCTGGTTGGCGCCCCTGCGTTGCTGGGCAGCCCCCGCATGCTCAGCAGCGGTACATGCTTTCACCATGCACTCCTGTGCGACATACACCACTCAACCCGTGCCACACGTTTCTTACCCCACCGCAGGGCAACCGCGAGGCTGTGGCCCCTGTGGTGGTGCAGCTGCTGAAGGAGGCCAGTGATGCGTGTCCACCGGGAGCACCCGCACAGCTTGCAGCGGTACCGGGGGCAGCGCTGGTGCAGGGCGTGCCAGCTGCTGTGCTGCGCAAGGAGGCTGCCTATCAGGCGGTGGCGACAGGGGCATACGAGCTGCACGACTATGTGGACTTCACAGGTGGGCCAGCTCTTTGGTTTCTGGGGGGTGACCATGCCCTGACCTGGGTGTTTGCGGCTGGAGAAGGATGGGCCGCTGGTGCCCGACCATGCATGGCCCGTCCCATGAGCTGAGCACAGCTTCCCGCCTCGTCATCCAACCCTGTAGGCTTCCTGCACGGCAGCCTGCTGGCGGAGATGGGCGACCGCTCGCCGCCCGCCCGCCCGCTGCGCCGCCGTGCCATCAAGCTGGTCAGCCACTGGACAGCGCGGCTGAAGAAGGAAGACCGGCCCGCGGTGCGCAACTGCACAATTGTTTGTAGATGGGGGCTTATGTACAGCCAATCATGCTGGGCCATGTCCCAGACGTGCTTGGCTGTCGACAGTGTCCATCCCTCTCCACTTCAGCGTCTTGCATCTGCGGCGCACCGTCTTTGCTGCCTGAAACTTCCCGCCCTTTCGCCTTCACTGCCGCAGGTGTACCGCGCGCTGGTGGCTGCACTGGGCGAGGAGGAGGATGCGGCCATGCAGCTGGCGGCGGTGGCCTCCCTGCGCGCCCTGGTGGACGACTGGTGCGTGTGCATGCCCAAGCACCTGCTGTCATTGCTGCACTCCCTGGACCGCGGGCCGCACCTGCTGCCTGAAGAGCCGCCAGTCAGGCCCCCTTCACGCCCTTGTTTTGCCAGGCCTGCTGCCCAGCCCCTCTTACTCTGGCCCCCATGTTTCCAGGGAGTTTGACGAGGCGCAGTTCCTGGAGTTTGTGGCGCCCTGCTTCCAGCAGCTGGCCGCCCTGCTGTCCTCCGCATCAGAGTTCGACTCGCAGGCAAGAGGCAGTACGGCAATCTGCTTGGGGGCTGTCTGGCAGGGAAGCAAGCGCAGCCCCAGCGTTGGGCAGCTCGGCATGATGCACCCGTGATGCGGAAAGAGCTGCTAATCAGGTTATGCCCTTGTGGTGTCCATATGCAGCTGGCCGCCTTCTCCCTGCTGGACTTGATTGTGGACCGGCTGGCAGATGGTGTGAAGCCGTACGCCCCAGGCCTGCTGGCCCTGCTGCCCAGCGTGTGGCAGCAGGCGGAGGGGCAGAGCCTGCTGCGCATCCAGGCAAGGACAACGTTTGTTTCGATTGGGGGCCAGCAAGTGGGCAGCCTGGGTTTTGCACAGTTAAACATCTCTGCACCTGAGCCGATCAGTAGCACAGGGGACATCCCAGCAGCAGCTGTGCTTACCAAGCTGCCCTTGCAAGCCCTGCCCCACAAGCAGGTGCTGGTGGCCCTCCAGCGCCTGGTGCATGCCCTGGGAGCCGAGTGCCCCGCTGCCTACCCGCTGGTGCTGCCTGTGCTCAAGCTGTGCACCGACCCGCACCAGCCGGACGAGCTGAACCTGCTGGAGGATGGCCTGCAGCTGTGGTGAGGCAGTGAGGGTAATGTGGCTCTTCAACCGGGCTGCTGCAACCCGCTTTGCAGTGACCTGCACGTTGGCTTGCAACTCGCCAGTGCGCCCTCCTTTTTAGTGCTCACTTGTGCACCCACCGACGGTGTGTCACACCTCTCCATGGCATTTGCCCTCACCCCTCAGGCTGGTGGCACTGCGCAACGCGCCAGCGCCGCACCCCGGCCTGCTGGGAGAGCTGTTCCCCAACCTGGTGGCAGCCATGGCCAAGTCCACAGAGCACATTGCGGTGGGTGCCCGTGGGTGGATGCGGTTGGCACTTGGCAGCTGCTGTAGCTCGTCTGGTGCAACTTGTGTGCAGCTCTTGTACCTAAAGAGAAGATGAACTTTCTATCCGGCTGTCCATCCCGCCTCTGTTGCGCAGGTGGGCATGCGCATTGCGCTGTCCTGCGTGCTGCTGGGCAGGGGCGAGTTCCTGGCGGCACAGGTCGGTGCACCATCTGCATGCTCAGCCGCTTGGGTGCTGGCTGGTGCGCAAAACCCTTGCCGCGTGCCGTGGCCTGCGCACCTCACCTTGTTCCACATTGTTTCACTGCTGCGCTGCAGGGTGGCGGCCTGGTCCAGATTCTGTGCGGCTTCATTGGCAACGTCAAGGACCGCGGCATGCTGGCCCTGCTGCCCGTCATGGACGCTGTGGTCCAGGTCTGCTGTGCTGGGGGGCAGGGGCGGAGGTGGCAGCTGTGGTGTGGCGAGATGTGATGCGTACCAGGTTGCAATTCTGATTTGGATAGGTGCCTCCTGTCTTGACTTGGTCGGCATCTCCTCCTCACCATCCTCACCACGAGAAAAGTCACCTGGTCACTCCCTTCCCTGCCATCCTCGCCCCTACAGTGCTTCCCAAGCGAGGGCCCGCAGCTGCTGGCCCCCGCGCTGCAGTGCCTGCTGGCCGACCTGCTGTCGGGCCGCGAGTCCGGCCTGGTGGTCGCAGCCTCCCTGGGCGTCTTTGCCCGCGTGCTGCTGCACAACCCTGCGGCTTTCCTGTCCCTCTTCCAGGCCGCGGCGGCAGCAGGGGTGGCGCCGCCTGCCGATGCAGCCGCTCCCCCTGGCGCCGACCCACCCGCCCGCCTGCTGCTAGCCCTGGTGGACCTCTGGCTGGACAAGTTTGACAGCATCGGCCAGCCCGCAGCTCGCAAGCTGTCGGCCCTGGCGCTTGCGGTGCTGCTCACCGCGCCGCTGCCGCCGCTGCTGGAGCGGCTGGAGCTGGTTGTGACGCACATCACCTCTGTCTGGTTCGAGGTGGGTGCAGCATGATTGAGATAGCACGCAATGCCTCGCGCTGCACTGTGATTTCGACGCGTTTCGCCGCCTGGCGCAACAGTCAGCATCCCTGTTGTGTCTGCAGGTGGAGGGGTCTGACCTGGCAGGCAGCGTGCCCATTGCTTACGAGCTGCTCAGCGCCTCCCGGGTGCGCTTGTGACCCAACATGCACATGCTGGTTAACAAGGCCAGCAGCGACTGCCTGCATGCCCGCGCATGGCCTGCCTGCGCCTCGTTGGGTTCCTCATTGTGCCACGCTGCTTGCAGCCCGACACCGTTCCCATCGATGCTGTTCATGCCCCCTGCCCCCCTGCCCTGCTGCCCCATCTGTGTGCAGGATGGAGACGACCCCAACACCGTGGTTCCATCTGAGGAGGCAGAAGGGGAGTGCAACCGGAAGAAGGCGCTGGTGGAGGCCGACCCGGTGGCAAACCTGACCCTGTCGGCCTTTGCCAAGCAGCAGCTGGAGGTGGCGGGCGGCGTGCACGGCGCGGCGCTCAATGCAGCGCTCAATGCTATGGACCCCAGCATGGGCGGCCAGCTGAAAACCATGCTGGATTCCGTCAAGTGATCAGGGGAGCAGGTCACTGAGGCGCGGCACAGCGACACTTTACAGAACCAGCCGTGAGTGGCAGCGCCGCAGCGCAGCAGCAGCACTGCGACAGCGGAGCGGCAACAGCAATGCTAGGCAGCTAGGCAGCAGGTGCTTTGATTCAAGCTCAAGGCAGGCCGTAGGAACGCGACACAATGTTGTGCAGCAGTGTAATCAGCAGACTGCTTTGGCGGTGTGAAAAGAGTGAAGGCAGAGAGTGCGGTTGTGTGCCCTGGGCCGCCCCCAAGCGGCGCCAGATTTGGTTGGAAATAGTGGTGGGTGGGTTCAGCCATGTGGGCAGCTGGCTGGCGGTTTATTTGCAATGTCCAGCCAGTGCTCAAATGGCAGGCCTGTGGTGCGCGCATGAGAAGCATGCCCAAGGCGCCATCCAGCTGCTATGCCGAGCCTCGCCCGCTGGGAGCATTTTGGTCGTGAGATCAGGCGGACACGTTCTTGAAGGCGCTCCAGGCGGCGTTGTCGATGCGGCGCACCATGGCCTTGATCTGCTGGCCCGGGCCCAGCTCGTGCAGCTGGTTCTTGCCTGTGCAGCAGGAGACAGTTGGCGGGCGGTCGTGGGCCAGCGGATGATTTTGTGGAACAACCATCGATGCCGAAATGGCATTGCACCCCAACCGCCTGCTGAGCGCGCTGTGGTCTCACCCGCGCCCAGCAGTGCCCGGATGGTGCCCTCCCACTGCACCGGCTCCACCAGCTGGCGCGGCAGCAGGGCGGCAATCTCGGCGGCATCCTTGAAGGGCTGGGCGGTGACGTTGGAGTAGATGGGGATACGGGGCTCGTGAATGGTCACGCTGGCCAGCACCTGAGGGAGGAGTGGGCAAGGGGTGGCGGAAGGGCAGCCAGAAGTCAGGGGAGGTCGGCAGGCCATGGTCAGCGGGGGACAGCGCTCGTGGGCAGGCAGGGGCGCACCCCTGCACGGCAAAGCTATGCTGGCGGCCGCCCAGATAGCAAAGCCCGGGCCCCCATCACGCCAGCCAGAACTGGCTGGTGCTTGCCTCGGTCAGTGCGTCACGGGCGGGCTGCATCAGCTCGGTGTGGAAAGCGCCCGACACAGCCACAGGCACGGCCTTCAGGGCGCCCTTGGCAGTGGCCTGCAGAAAGAGAGGTGGGGGTAGGCTGACGTTGGGAGCAGGACAGCGGCCGGGAACGCCAGGGCTGAGCCTCCGCACCATACTACAGGCCTCGGCGACATGGGCAGTACTGGAAACAGTTGGAGTGGACTCCGGGCAGGCAGCAGCCGCAAACACTGACCTGGCGCTGCACCTCCTCCAGTGCATCCTTGTGGCCTGCACGGAAATGGATGGAGAGAGGAAGGGGGCATCAAGTGCAGCAGGCATTGCAGTCTGCAAGAAAAAGGCTAGCCAGCTCCAAGCCCCAGCAACACTCCTCCGGCGCACCCGACACCACGCGGCCCTGAGGGAACAGGAAGTTGGCCAGCTGGCAGACGGCGCCAGGGGTGGCGGCCCGCACCGAGGCGCAGATGGCCTCCAGATCGGCATCGCTCAGGCCCACCACTGCATAGAGCAGCAGGAGCAGTGGGTCGCCGGCTGAAGCATGGTGTGCTGCCTCGCTGGATGGCAAACGCCATGGCGCCCATCACAGCAAGCCAACAGGCAGCAAAGCGCCGAGAGCCCCTCCTGTACCCCAAACTCCAGCCTACCCCGCTCACCGGACAGCATGCCGTGAGGCTTGCCCTGCTGCGCGGCAGCCGCCATGCTCTCGGCACGAACCTTGACCACCTGTTGCCGGGGCGGCAATGTTGGTGCCAGTTAGCAGCAGGGGCAGCTGGCCTGCAAGCCCTGAATGCACTGCCTGCAAGCCTGCTGTTGCAGCCGGCCAGCATTGTTCCAGGCACCAGTGCCAGTGCACCTTCAACATGCCCCATCATGGTGCACATGATGTGCCCATGTGCCCATGTGCCCATGATGTGCCCAGCCAACCACTCGCCTTCAGGCCGTCCTCGAAGCTGAGCGCCCCACCAAACACGAGGGCGGAGTATTCACCCAGGGACAGGCCGGCGCAGGCGGCGCAGCCGTCCACGGCGGCGGCGTTCTGGGAGCGCAGGCGCTCCGCGGCGGCCAGGCCCGCCACAAACAGCGCGGGCTGCGGGGCGGGGGGAGGGTGCAGCGGGGGAAGGGTTGCCAGGGTCAACCAGCCAGCTACCTTAGACGGGGTTCGTGCACGCCCTCCCTCTTGCTCTTCCTCGCCCCAACATTAAAGCGACAGCAAGAAAGTACGCTTCCTGTCCAACTCTCCACTGACCTGGGAGTACACGGTGTTGTCCAGCTTGTCCTTGGGCCCCTCGTTGCACAGCTCCAGCAGGTCGTAGCCCAGCACCTGCTTCGCCGTCTCCAGCATCTTCTTCACCGCCGGCAGGTCGGCGGACTCCTGCGGGTTGGGAGGGAATGAGGATGTGCAGTGGTGCGGTTGTGAGTGCACTGTGGTGCCATGGCGCATCCCAGCACCCTGATTGGCCGTGGCCAGATCTGGCTGACTTCACCACCCCCCCATGATCAGGTCTGGCAGGTCGGCGGACGCCAGTTGGGACCCGTGGGGCAGTTGGAAGGACCCAACAGTGAATGCACGCTGCGCAGCACTGCTGAGCGCCGCTTCGAAAGGCTTCTATGGTGTCGGGCAATGGCACCTGATCACAGCTCACGTCCAAACCCCGCTTGCCCTCCCCGCCAGCTCAGCCCACCTTGAGCATGCCCACGGCCTGGGAGCCTTGGCCGGGGAACAGGAAGGCGATGGGGCCAGAGGGCGCCTTGGGCTTGGCTGGGGCGGCGGCGGCACCAGCCTGTGAGAGGTGAGCATGACGAGGAATGAGCACAAGAGGGCATAGCAGCACGCTTGGCTGGCAGGCGGTGCATGACACGTGGGCGCAGGTTGAGAGGTGGTAGGCAGCCATTTGTTTGCCACGATTGCACATCCAGTGACACGCACATACTCGTGCATTGTCGCCCATCACACACAGCACACCATCCCACAGCCCACCTCCGCCTCAGCCTTGGCCTTGCGCCGCTCCGCCTTGGCCTTCTTCAGCTCAGCGGCATCGCGCTGGCGCTTCAGAACCTCTGCAGCAGTGCATGAAGAGGATGGTGAGGGGCAGCGCAACATGGGATGCAACGTGCAGCTACCGCCCTCTGCAGCAGTACAAGGCACGTGGGCGCAGGGCAGGATGAAAAGAGTCACAGCAAGGTTGATCAGCAGTCAGTGGCGCTTGCTGCTTGCACCAGCACAGCGCCACCCACACACCGCCCGAGGCGCAATCCGGCCCGCTGAGCTGCTGCTGAGCTGCCCCTCGTCGCAGGCTCACCCGGGTAGGGGTGCACGTAGCCGGGCTTCCATCCCTTGACAGCCTCAAGGCCATAGTCATAAAGCGTCCACCAGCATCCAATGTCGGGATGGGGCTGAGCATGGGAAGGGGGGCATGGCACGGCAGGGCGGGTGAGCCGGCGACGAGGGTGCTGCTTTGGCGTTGCACTGCCCCAGCAGACAAGCCAGGCAGCAACCATGTGCATCCAGCTGGCCCGCTGCTGCGTTGCTACACGCCACATGCTCAGGCAGCACGACACCCAACCTAGGCATTCTCGGGCAGCTGAGCGCACCGCCCCGCGCTGCTGGAACGCAAGTGCCTGTTCGCTGCTGGCCCTTCCAAATTCTCGCACCTGGGGCTTCTTGGGCACATGGGCGTACTTCTTCTCCAGCGCCAGCAGCTTGGCCCGCACCGCGCCCTCGTCCTCCTCAATCGCCACCTGTCACGTGTGGCGGGGCAAGGGGTTGGCTCTTTCACCGCGCGCTGTGCATGCTGCTTGAGAGCAGCAGCGTCGCCAGGACAAGCATCTGCTTTTGCAGCTCGGGCGGATGCATGGGAAGCCCACCCCCACTTGCTGCCCAGGCAAGCTGCTTCCTCAACCGGCGGTTTGTGAATAGCACTGCGATGCAGGCAGCGAAGAGTGCACCTCCACGGGCAGCTTCCTGCCGGGGTTGAGGTACGGCTCGTAGTTCTCGGTGCGGATCGAAGGGTCGGCACCACGTGACTGCGCAGCAATGCAAGGGAGCGAGGGCAGCAGTGAAAGGGAGCGAGGCACATGTGCAGACGAATGCCGCGGATCCGTCGCGGGCTGCATCCACTGCCCATGCCCACCGAATGCTGCAGTGAAGCTGCAACACCATTGTCCATCCCGTTTTGCAGCAGCCTGAGATACAGCCGCCCATCGGCAGGCGCGCTACACCCCAAGCAATGGATCAACACCTGGCGTTTAGTACTGCGTTCCAACAGGAATTCCACAGCGCCTCACCAGCAGATACTCGTAGATCTCCAGGTAGCCGTCATGGTGGGCCAGGAAGGCAGCGCGGTGCAGTGGCGTGAAGCCCTGCAGCGGGGCCAACCGACAGAACTTTGCTGCCGTGGTGGAGTGGCAGCAGGCGTGGTACCACTGGCGCCATGAGGGGCGACACGACCCGCTGGCCAGCCTCTCAACGAGTTGTCATTCCCATCTGACTTTGCATGCAGGTGTTTCCAGCCGCTCACCTTGTCGTCACGCTGGTTGATCTCAGCCCCATCGTTCAGCAGGTGGTGCACCTGGCGGCAAGAGAGGGGCAGTGGAAGAGAGCAGGCTAGCTCAGCACAGTCCACGCATGCTCGAACACTGCCGTCGGTCTGGCCGGCTTCCGTTGACCAGCCCAGCTCAAGCCCCCCCGCCCCGTCCAGCACCCACCATATCCAGCTGCTTGTACGTGGTGGCAAAGTGGATGGGGGCGCCCGCGCCGTTGTCCTGCAGGGCCGGCCGGATTGCGCAAAGTTGAGTGCCTCATGTAGGAATGTTGGCGGCATCAAAGCAACTCACATGCGCTTGCTCTGCTGCGTGGTGCGTCAGCAACAGCCTGCATAACAGGGCATACCTGTAGCTGTCCAGCTGCGGCGGCTCCCCAAAGCCTACACAATTTGCTGCTAAGTTGCCTCCACAGGCCAAACTGTTTTGAGTTCCATTTCTGTGCCTCCGGTCCCCACCTGGGTGATGAAGTAGGGATCGGTGTCCATGATCTTGGCCAGCTGCTCGGGGTCTCCCAGCCGCACCTGCAGGGACAAGCAACATCCTGGACTGGTTAGCACAGCATGCAGAGTGCAGCGGCAAGGCAGCAAGCAGGCAGGTGCCCGCCATGGCGGAGTGGTGCTGCCGCGTCTGCGCCGGAGTCCCGCATTCGCCAGCAGCAAACAAATGCGCAGGTGCCGCCCTCTGTCTTCCTCACCGCAGAGTAGAAGGAGATGGGAGGGAAGGCGGGTACCGGCGGGTACCTGAGCGGCAGCGGCAGGAGCGGATCGTGAGCGGCGGCGATCAGCGGCAGCACCCCCGCGCGGCACCAGGCCCACCGGCGCCGCTTCCGGCGGCTCAGCCTGGTCTGCGTGACTGGAGATCACAGGCAGGAGACCCGCAAAGCCCGGCAAGCGCTGCCCGGGGAGGCGGGGCTCCCTGGCTCACCGCCCCGTGGCCGTCATGTCCCGCGGCATGGCTGCTGTATCCACTTGGAGCGAGGGCGGCGGGCCGGAATGAGCAGAGACCAAGAGCGCCCGGTCTGCACAGCTGGCTGCTGGCCTTCCAAGTTGACCCGCTTGCACGCCCCTCCTCTGCTCGCTGGACTGTTGTTGGGTGGCGACGAGTGGCTTGCACGGTTGATTGCACCCCCCTGCGCCCCCTGCCATGCCGCCGCCATGCTGTCACCGCTCAGCGGCAGGCGAGCGGACGCCATCCGGCGGGCACGCTGTAGCCAGGCGACAAACGTGCCGAATGCTGGTTCAGGCGGTTCCAAGCAGCAAGCAACTTGATGATAGAATAATTACAGAGGAGGCATTCAAGGCAAGATCAAAGCTGTTGCACCAGGGGCAGCATGGTAGGGAGGAAAGGGGATGCCTGACCGAGGGAGAGGGTTGCCGCCACATGTCTGAAGCGCGTGGAAAACAAAGAGCCGGCGGCGGCAGGCAGAGGAAAAACCAAGTGCATCAAACCAAAGCAGAGCATCAGAAGATGGGCACGGCGGGTTCAGTTGGGCCACGTGGATTGGGTGAAACGTGGCCGGCAGCTGGCTGGGGCACTCAACCAAAGGGGCACCGTCGGCCGTCTGCAGCGCGAGTTTCTCTCCCCTGCATCCTCTCAAGCCTTGGGGCACCAGCCTTGAGGGCCAAGGCGGTATCCCGCCTCGCACTGCACGCACTGGGCGCCATTGATGCACCTGGCCGTGCCGGTTGTGCAGGCATTGCAGACGGCGCTGCGGGTGGGAGCAGGAGCAGTGGGGCCGGGAGCGTGAGGTAGGTGGCAGCCAGGCTACTGCAGCAGGCAAGCACAGGTGCTGGTGGACATGTTCGGACGCGGCCAGGGTTGCGCCAGTTCGGGATGGCGGCACAGCACAGAGAGCAGCCACGAGCCACCTCAAACCACTCCTGCTTGCAGCAAGGCAACAGACTCCCCCTCCACCTCCCTCCCTCCTTCCTTGTTCCCACAGCCCTCCCTCACCAGTTAGGGATGGTAATGCGGCAGGAGGCGCAGCCGCCGAACTTGAAGTAGTAGCCTGGCAGGCAGAAGCGGGAGCCGTCCCACGTCGCACACTGCTGGTTGTTCCAGCACCAGCCCTGCTGCATGGGCGGTTCCTCGCACCACGCGCAGTCGGTGCAGCCCTCGCGCGTGCATCGCAGGCAGTTGACAGCGCCGGTGGGGCTGTACGGGTTCCAGCCATTGATGTACCAGCCAATGGGGCAGGACTGCAGGCGGGATGGGCACGGATGGCAGGCTCAATGGAGCACAGGTATCACGGTTGGCGTGCAACCCTGACCTGGTCACCAGCAGCAGCGCAGCTTGCATTCCAGTCGTCCCACTCTGCCCAGCAAGCCCTGGTACCAGGCCCACATACTGTGCTCCCCAGTTGCAGCGCAGGCAGAGGTAGCGCCGTGCCTCTGACACCCCAGCTCCATCCCCAGCCAGTCCACCAGTGGGCGCACCTTGTCACTGGGGGCGGGCAGGCCGGCGCTGGTGCCCACCGCCAGCAGGGCGGAGCCCTCCTCCACCGACACCACACAGGCGCCACCCTCCAGAGCGTAGCCTGGCACGCAGACGTCGCACTTGCTGGGGTCCTCGCAGCCAGCGCAGTTCTCAATGGCGCACTCCGTCTGCAAGTGTGGGGCAGCGGCGGGGGCGAGGGTTGGGTTCAGATTGTGGCCGGCAGAGCCAGTTGCATCCATGCGCCGCTTCATCTATGGGTGTTGGGCAGCAGCAGAAACATCGTAGCAGGCAGCGAACAACAGCGACAGCAGCAACCGCGGGCTGAGCAGGCCTGCAGCGACAACTGGCGGTTGCGGCTGTGTGCCGCTCATGCTTCTGCTGCGCCTCACATTGCGGGTCAGCGCCTCATCCAGAGAAATGGACACATCCGAGAAGGTGGCGCTGTCGCCGTCAGGGCCCATGGTCACGTTGGCGTCAAAGGAAGCCACGTTGGAGTTGGGCAGCGGCGAGGTGAGCGTGCAGTTCAGGCCCACACGCAGCTGGTACACTGCTGTCTCGCCGTCCATCTGTGGGGGGAGGGTTGGGGGAGGGCAAGCACAGCAGCTTGGCGCAGCGCAGCGCAGCAGGCTGTGCGGCAGCGGACCAGCAGTTGGCAGATTTGCAAGTGGTGGGCTCGGCACAGGCACAAGCGTGCAGTGGAGGCAACATGGGTTGCGGAGCAACCCTCGTTCAGACCACACCGCAGCGCTCACTAGCCGCAGACGCAGCCTCCCGGTGTGCTGCCGCCCTCCCCAGCCCCAATCGCACCCCCCAGCACCAGCAGCGGGCTCCCACCTGCTGGCAGCCGGCAAT
>VIYQ01002004.1:0-28660 GCA_009928355.1 Chlorella sp. CH2018 | reverse complement strand
AGCTTCAGCGGCGCTGTCCTCCTACAACCCGCAGTACACCCACGCCGATGCACTCCACAGCAGCGCAGCCTGCACCTGCACATTCTGCTCGTTGGCGGAGGGGGGCAGGCCGCCCACGTAGATGCGGCGGGCGTGGCGTGTGGCCTGCTGGCTCATGGCCGCCGCACCCGAGATGATCGGCCCGCTACCGGCGGTGGGCGCCATGGACTGGGGCGCAGAGAACACCTGCACCGCACCCGGCAGCTGCGTCAGCGGCGGCGGCGCGCCGCCGATGGGCGGGATGTCAAACCTGGAGGGAGGAGGGGAGGCAGCAGGCTTCGAGCCGCACAGATGACTGCCTGCATCCAGCTGCCACGCCTCTGGTGCTGCTGCATGAATATGAATGCTCCGCATAATCAACCTCGGGTGCTAGCACCGTTTCCAGCGATCCAGCACATCCTCAGCCTCCACTGCTCTCACCAGGTGGGCCGCCGCCGCTGCTTCTCCGGGTCGTACTCCGGGCTGCGGCTGCGCCGCCGGTCACGGCTGCGCGACCGCCGCCGCTCCCGCGACCTGGTGCCAGGACAGGGAAGGCAGCAGGATCAGAGATGGGGCTGAGGGAGGAGCCACAGCGGCGCGGCGGCACATTTTCCGCAGCACGTGGCTGCGGCGCGTCCTGCAAGCTTGCTGCCACCGCCGCGGCGCCCAAACGCAGCACAAACGCGTCTGCTAGACGTCCAAATCAGCGTGATGACTTTGCGGGCCCCACCTGCTGCGCTTGCGCCTGTCGCGGCTGCGGGAACGGGATCGGCTGCGCCGCCGCCGCTCGCCGTCGTCGCGGCCCCGCCTGTCGCGATCATCGCGGCGGTCGTCCCTGTCTCGCTCCCTCTCACGTGGCCTTTCCTGTTCCAGGGGGCGGGGAGGCGCAGGGCGGGCAGGGTGGAGCGGGGGCGGGGCGAGCAGCGGCCTCCCGCACCCGCGGCGGCCGGCAGCACTGCTGCGTGATCGCGCTGCCGTGCACAGCACCAGGCAGCGAGGAGAGCGCGCAGCGCTGCACTCGCCTCCTCCATCGCTGCTGCTGCGCGGGCCTGCCCCGTCTGCACAACCGATGAACGTACAGGCTGCAATTGCGGGGGTGGCTGTGCCCGATGGCGGTGCTGGGGTGCCGGGTGCATGGGCCACTCGGTCTGGGCAGCGAGTTCAGCTGCTGCTCAGGTGCCCAAGCATTGCGTGCAATCAAACCAGTTGCCCCAAACCCGCCCCCGATGCTGCAGCTCGCAGCACTGCAGCGGCTGCGCGCCCTGGGCGCCCTGCGGGCCTTGCAGGGTGCCTGGCCAGCAGCGGGGCAGTGGAGCAGAGCCCTGGGCACCAGCAGCAGCTCCGACAGCGACGACGAGCTTGGGGCAGGGGCGGCGGCGCTGCAGGCGGAGCTGCGCGAGGCGGCGGCGGCGCTCGAGGCGGGCGAGGTGGCAGACCCCGACCTGCAGCAGCTGCTGGGCCTGCCCCCGCCTGATCAGGGCGTGCTGGATGTGCCGCCGGAGCGGCAGCGGCTTCTGCAGGCGGGCGTGGTGGGTGCGCCCAACGCCGGCAAGTCGACGCTCGTCAACACGCTGGTCAACGCCAAGGTGGGCTGGCCAGGGGCGGCCCTTGAGCTGCATCGACGTACCCTTGTGCCGCAATGAGGATCGGAGCAGCAGGAGCGTTGTCATTGCACACCTGCCCAAGCTCTGCCTCAGAGTAGCTTTCCACGCATCGTGCTGCCTGCCTTGCTGCCGTGCCTGCTGCCCTCCATGCATCTGCCATGCTGCCCTCAAGCTGCTGCTTGCCCCTGGTGCGCTGGCCAGGTGTCGGCGGTGTCCCCTAAGACCAATACCACGGAGGTCACACGACTGGGTGCTTTCACTTACGGGGATGCCCAGGTGGTGCTATACGACACGCCCGGCGTGGTGGACAAGCAGTGAGTGGCGGCGGAGGGAGGCGCATGGTTGCAGTGGCCAGCATGGTTGCTGGTGTTTGTTCATGGAAATTGGAACCGCTGCCTCCGCTGCTGTTTAGCTTATGTCCAGGCCTGCTGGCCAGCAGGTGCAGGCCCCAGCAGCTGCTGCAACGCGCGCACCAACACCCCATACTTCCCACTCCCCCCACCCCTCGCAGGCACTACCGCAACCCGGCGCACCAGCGGCGCGTGCGCGGCGCCTGGGCGGTGGCCGGCGACTGCGACCTGCTGCTGTTCCTGGTGGACGCGGCACGCGAGCTGCAGCGGCCCGACCCACGCATACACCGCCTGCTGGCCGACTCATGCACGGCAGCGGGGCTGGGCCTGGGCAGCGACAAGTGGCAGCCGCCGCCGGCAGTGCTGGTGCTGAACAAGTGCGACGCGGTGCCGCGGCCGCAGCGCACGCAGTTGCTGCCGCTGTCCGACCGCTTGCGCCAGCTGCGCCAGTTTGACGACGTGTTCTTCATCAGCGCCAAGGACGGTGGGTGGCTGGGGGCAGGGGGTGCTTGGAGGGTGTGGCTTCATGGCCGAGGGTGGAGGTGCATCAAGCTCTGAGGCTGCTTGCAGAGGGCCAGGACAACTGTGCACAGCGTAGGGCTTGGTACTGTGCACCTGTGCTGTGGCAACAAGGCGGCATGCCAAGCACCCAACTCACCAGCACAATGCAAATCCCGCTCCTTACCTGGGGCAGGCCGGGGGCTGCCGGAGCTGCGGCAATTTTTGCTGGAGCGCGCCACGCCCGGGGAGTGGACGCTGGAGGCAGGGCAGGCCACTGACCGCGGGGAGGAAGAGCAGGTGAGGCGGGGGCAGCGCAAGGACGCATGCAGGGCTGCGGTTCCTGGGGGAGTGTGGTCTGGCAGCCTCCCCAGGTCACGCTTGCCAGCTGCCTCTGATCGGCACGGCTGCTTTTGCGTGGCTCAACATGCCGCCGCTGGTACTGACTGCAACCACCCGGCCGCACACTGCAGGCGCTGGAGGTGGTGCGCGAGAAGCTGTTCCGCCGGCTGTATGCCGAGCTGCCCTACTCGGTTCAGCTGCGAGTCACCAGCTGCCTGCCGGGGGACGACGGCTCAGGTGTGCAGGGGTGCAGTTGCGTGGTCATGGTGAGGCAGCCAGTGCAGATGGCAGCTCAGGCTGTTGAGCGGGCTGTTGAGCGGGCTGTTGAGCGGGCGGTTGAGCGGGCGGTTGAGCGGGACGCACGCTGGCAGGGTCTGGCTGGGCAGGTTAGCCTGCCACCCGGCTTTCAACGCTCGACCACTGCTCGCACCCCCTTACCCACCCTGCAGTGCGGATAGAGATGGACGTGTTGGTGCCGCGCAAGAGCAGCCTGTCTGTGGTGGTGGGCAGCGGCGGCAGCCAGATTTACGCCATCAGCAATGCAGCAGCCCGGGAGCTGGAGGAGATGTGGGGCCACCCTGTGTACCTCAACCTGCGTGCCAAGGTGGCAAAGTGAGCAGGCAGGGCCACCCAGCCAGCTTGCGTGCACTTGCGGCTGCCAAACACGTTCGTCTTAACAATTCCTGCCCCCCTCTCAACGCCTGAACCCGCAATGAATGTTCTTGTGCCAAACAACTGGACGCCCCCCGATCTGGACGCCCCCCGATCTTGCCAACTACTCCTTCCACTATCCTGTACACCTTATCGATTTAACTGGTGCTGGCTTGCATGCCGCTGACGCACCTGCCAGAGTGGCGTGTAGGCACTCACCACGTGCACTCAGGCACAAGTTGCCAAGGGTACGCGCAAGGGTTTGTGTTTGCAAAGCCCAGCTGGCCCAAGTGTGCCAGACAGAGGCGCCGCCGCGCTGCCTCCTGAACTTTTCAAAGTTGCACTTATTCAACGGCTGTTAGGGTAAGAAGAGATAACGAATACTGCACAAAAAAACTGCAGAGTTTAGGAACAGAGGCTCCCGCACGGAAAAGTAGCTCTGAAGTATCACACACCCTAGTAAACCGAGTCACTCCTCGCCACTGCAAGCGTCAGTCAGTAGGGATGAGGCCTAGGCGCAGCCCCACATTGCACAGCTGGATGGAGCACCAGGGCACCGCCCCCAGCGCCAGCAGCAGCAGCTTGTCACCGCCCCACTGCTCACGCCGCTCCAGCAGGCCGGCTGCTTCAGTGCCCAAGCCCCGCTGCTGCGCAAACGCCAGGCGCTGGCGCCAGGTGGAGCGGTACACCAGCACCACTGGCAGCAGGAAGGTGATGGTCAGGTGGAGGCAGATGCTGGCGGGGTAGTAAGCTAGAGGGCCCTCCAGTTGCTGCCTCAGGCCGCCATTGCCCAGCGGCACAGCGAGTGCTGCCACCAGGTTGGCCGCGTTGCTGGCAGCATGGTAGCGGGCCATGCCCAGGCTGCACAGCCGCGCCGACAGCTGGCGCTTCCTTTCCGAGCATGCCAAGCAAATGGCTGTGATGGTGGCCTGGGCGGCGAGGCAGGGCCTGTTGTGGCAGGAGAAGGGGGGGATAGCCGGATGGATGACATCGTTGCCAGCCCACCCGTGTGCATGCGTGGCGCAGGCCACACCGCAGCACGGCGTCCAAGCCCACAGAGGCTGCGCAGTCCCCTGGTGCCTCACCTCAGCGGCAGCGGCAGCGCAACTGCTGCAAGCACCACCCAGGGAACCAGCTGCGGGGTAGGAGCGCGTGCAGAGTGTGGTGTGCTGGTCAGCAGCCGCAGTGCCTCAGCGTGAGCTGAAACAGCACTCACTGCTGTGCAAGCAGCTTGTGCGTGCTTCCGACAAACTAGCCCACTCTCACCTGAATGGTCATCTCCTTGGCAGCCCAGGCCAGCGTGTTGCTGCACACGGTGGCATGGCCCTGCAAGTCGCCGCCGTTGCACAGCTCCGACAGCTGGCCAGGAGAGGACCACAGGGGCAGGCTGTTGGCATACTGGGCTGCTCTGGCTGAGGGTGCACACCAGCTGTGCCAGCAGGTGGAGACAGCTTGCAAGCCTGCAGGCCCTGCCAGGTCAATCAATGGCGATTCAGGCTCCCACCTAACACCACCCGCCCACACTCACCGCTGCTTGCCACAACAGCGCGCCAAACAGCAGCATCGAGCGGTGCCGTCCGTACACTTCTGGCAGCCAGCGCACAAAGGCCAGAAGGGCGGCCATGTACGCGCTCTGTGCAAGGGCCGCTGCGATGGCAACCCCATCGCGGGAGTGTAGCGGCAAGAGGCATGCCTGCAGCACGGGCGAGTGGCCCAAGCGGTGCACATGGTGTGCAACAGGCAGATTTGTGCACTGTACATGCACTGTAGCAACCTGGGGCACTGCGGGTGCATGCTGCCTCGTGCAGGCTGCCCCACACAGCACCGACAGTTGGCCCGGTGTCTTGCAGCGCACCAAGGCATTGAGCGCCAGTGCGGTCAGCAGGCTGCTGGGGTCAAGGTGCACGCGGCGGCTGATGAACTCTCGCTGGAATGCCGCCTCGTGTGCCGAACTGGAGAAGGCCAGCAGGGGCCCCACTGCCTGCATTGGCTGCGAGGCGGTGTGGAGGGGGCAACACGAGGCAGCTCAGCCCATGAACATCTGGGAAGGACGCAAACATGGCGCAGTTGGGCTGGACCTGCGGCTCCTGCAATACGTATCACCACCTTCAGCAGATCGGTTGTACATAAAAAAAAGCAAACACACTGCCGGGCAGCAGGGAGGGGACCGCCTCGTGGCGGCGGCGGAGTGCGAGACGGGACTCAGCACAACCCCAGCCTGCAACCCCCGGCCGGAGCCCCGCGTACCTCGCACTCTTCGTGGCTCTCCTCCTGCATGTCGCTGGCCAGCGTCATCAGCGGCAGCGAGCACGCTGGTGCGGGCCGCCACTGACAGCCGCCACTGGCGAGCAAAAGGAGCGGCTGAACGCGCTGTGCTGGTGCTCCGTAAGTCTCCTGAGAGGTGGCGTCGTGCGGCCGCCGGAACTCGGAAGCAGGATATGTGCCCCATCATTGCGGCGTCGTGCTCCAGTCCAGCTGTGCTCGCATGCTCATGGGCTCAGCAATGCCGCTCTCCTTCCTCCTCTTGGGTGAGCCAGCGCATCGTGCCTCGAGCACCAGTGCCCTCCCTGGCTGCCCAGCCCAGCCGCTGGGAGCAGGTGCATCAGCGGGTTCATCGCCACCGACGCAGTAAGCTTGCTTAGAGAGTCACGGCCAGGTTAACAGGACAGGAACATGCGCTCGCAGTGCAGCAGCTCTCAGCATCACAGGCCTGCTGCGGGGCCTTGTCTGCATGGCAGTACGGCAGGCGCCTCACAGCTCTCCCGCTGCCCGGATGACCACTGGCTGGCGTGGGCGGTCGCCGCGGCCCGTGGGCGTCGCCTCGATCTTCTTCACCACATCAAAGCCCTCCAGCACGGTGCCAAACACGACGTGCCGGCCGTCCAGCCAGGGCGTCGGCACGGTGGTGATGAAGAACTGCGGGGGAGGGGGCAGGGGGGGTAGGGCAAGGTGCACAGGATCAGCTGCGGGGGGAATGAGCGGCAGTCGCAAACGGTGACACAGCCAGCCAGTACAACTGCAGTCAGACGTGACTGCTCGCTAATGCATGCAGCGACAGCGCCACTAGCACCAGTGATTGGCAGGCCAGCCACTTGCCTGGCTGCCGTTTGTGTTGGGCCCTGCGTTGGCCATGGACAGCAGGCCGGGGCGGTCGTGCCGCACAGCAAAGCTCTCATCTGGGAAGGTGCGGCCATAGATGGACTTGCCGCCCGTGCCTGGGAGGAAGGGGAGTGCGGGGGGAGCGAGGGCAGGGGCTGGTGGGATGAGCGGGAAACCAGCTGGCGGGCAGGGTCGCCAGCCTGCAACCAATCAAACAACCACAGGTGAGAGTTGTGATGCTGGCACACTCACCGTTGCCGTTGGTGAAGTCACCACCCTGGACCATAAAGTTGGGGATGATGCCTGCAGCAGCAGGGGGCCACAGGGCAGGTGCCAGCTGTGGGCAACCGCTTCAGCTGCACACGAGTCAGTGTGCACCAGGCCCCGCAGGGGCCGACGTGACCGCGCATGTAACCAAGCCGCAGGCATGTGTTTGAATCAGCGCAGGAGCCTCTACTGGGGGCACTCACGGTGGAAGCCGGAGGGCACAAAGCCAAAGCCCTTCTCGCCGGTGCACAGCGCGCGCTGCGCAAGGGGGAGGGGAAGGTGCACAGCCACATGCAGGCTCGCAGTCAGGCAGGGGCACACCCAAGCTGCGGATGCAGCGGCTGGCAGCCAGCGCTCTCCACGGCAACATTCAACGTGCAGCAGCGGAGGGCAGCAGGGCAGCAGGCAGCAGGCACGATGCCGCTGCACAGGGAGCCGGTGCAGCGGCGTGCACTGCGCCACGGCGCGTGTGCCACCCCATCAACTCACGAAGTTCTCGACGGTTTTTGGCACCACATCACCGAACAGGCCAAACACGACGCGGCCGGCCGGCTCGCCGCCAATCTCAATGTCAAAGTAGACCTGTAGCAGCGCAGGCACCCAGTTTGAGCTTCCATGCACCGTCAGAGCTTCCATGGCACACGTGACATGGTGCTTGCCCCATCACATCCCATCCCACCTTGTTGGTCACAGCCGGCAGCGTCTGCTCCTCCGCTGCCTGGGCCCTGCAGCACGCGCAACACACAGCGGGTGTCAGGGGAGCAGCTCAACAGGGCAGTAGGCCATGCTGCGCCTGTCGACCAGCCATGTTTTTATTGTCAGGTAATTACTCACAGCGAGGGGAAGGACACGGCCGCGAGCAGGGCCGCCGACCAGCCGAGCAGGCGGCGCTTGCCGCCACTGGCGGCGGCGGGCGCCTCGCCGCTGGCAGCCTGGCCCTGTGCCCTGATCGCCATCATCCGGCGTGGCGCAGCAGCAGCATGGCGGCCGGCGGTGCAGCCGATCGCCCTGGTGAGAGTTGCGCCTCGGGCCAGCATGGTCGGGGCACTGGAGGGCTTGCAGGCGTTCCGGATGGCAACCCAGTACCCTCACAAGACGGGTTGCCAGGCCGGATGGTGCAATGGGAGGGTGTGCTGTCGTGCCGCAGCACGATGGGAGGCATGGGGATGCGGGGCGCAGTCCTCGGCTGTTGTGGTGTCGACAAAATGGCGGCCAAGTACGTCATTGGTGAGCAACGCCGCGCAGCTGCCCGCAGGCGGCATCCAAGCTTGCGCCCTGTGCCGCTGCTCCCTTGCAGCGCTCGAGAGCGCCAGCAACTTGTTGGGAGGCAAACCTGCGGTCCCTGGTGATCGCATTTGCGGCGATGCGGCTGTGACCGCCACTCTGCCACCCGCCGCCGCTCTGCCGCCGCTGCCGCCGCCTTGCGGCCCCCATCCTTCCATTGCTCAGGCTTGCTGCCCGCCCAAACCCCGCCCCTGCCTACCTCCAGGCGTAGACGGCGGCACGGAGAGCATCCGGGCCGGCGTGTTTGACCTGGCCGGCACGCCGCTCTCGTTTGCTAGCCAGCCCTACCCCACCTCCTTCCCACACCCCGGATGGGCGGAGCAGGACCCCGCCGACTGGTGGGCTGCCTGGCTGTGTGCCTGCATCCCGTCCCTACTATTTTCTGATTGCTGTGCCCTGCTGACGTGTGGCAGCTGCTGGGAGTTCCAGCCCCCCAAACCTGCCTCCCATGGCCTTGCGCAGGTGGGCTGGCCTGGGCGCCGCCGTGCGCGAGGCGGTTGCCTCGGCTGGCATCCAGACCACTGAGGTGGCAGCCATCTGCGTGGGTGAGAGGAGCAGGCTGTTGCTGTCTGCCAACTACTGTCAAGGCGCAGCTGCCGCTCAGCATGCTCAGGATGTGCAAAGCATGGCATGGTACCAACACTGACTGACTTGTGCCCACCTGCGCATCCTGACCCACCCCGCCCCCACTTGCACGCGTATGTGCAGACACCACCTGCTGCACGGTGGTGGCGCTGGATGGCGCAGGCAAGGCGCTGCGCCCCGCGCTGCTGTGGATGGACATGCGCTCCGCGCCCCAGGTGGGTGCTGCAAGGGGGCGACGACTGCAAGGCGATCAGCACAGCAGGCTTGCAGCGATCGGTCTGCATGCAATGCCTGCTGCCAAACACCCTCCCTTCCCTCGTTTGTCCGCCTGCGCAGGCGGCCAAGGTGGCGGCGTGCGGCGATGAGGCCCTGGCTGTCAACTCTGCGGGGGCGGGGCCTGTGTCTGCTGAGTGGATGGTGCCCAAGGTGCGATTAGGGCAGGGTGCGGCATGTGAGGCGCTGCATGCATGAGTGCCCTGAACTGCAACACATGCGCTGCATCGTACTGTGTGGCCGGCGCGGTAGGCATCTACCACTATCAGCTTGGGCTTGCCACCCCGCTCATCCCCCCTTGACTGCAGGCGCTGTGGCTGAAGGAGAATGAACCGGAGGTGTTTGAGCGGGCGGCCGTCGTCTGCGAGTACCAGGTGCTGCACAGCTGTGGGAACCAATCGCTGCTGCCAGGCTTTAGTAGCCATCGTGGCTGCTGGTGCAGTCGCCGCACTCTGTTAGCTGTTGACAGCAGCCGTTGATCTCAGCCTGCGCCGCCTGCCTCGCTGACCCAGGACTTTCTGAACTTCCACCTGACGGGCCGCTGGTGCGCCAGCGTGAACAACGCCAGCATCCGGTGGCACTACAGCACGCAGCGCCCTGGCGGCTGGCCCACCAGCATGCTGCAGAAGCTGTGAGTGGTGGGGCGGGTGCAGCAGGTGGTATGAACGTGCATCCGTGGCGTATCCTCAGTGGCGGGCCCATCTGATGGTGGCGAGAAAGGTGCACATGCGGCAAGCTGCATTGCTGTGCCGCAACTCCGCCGCGCCACCCCCACTCTCCATCCACCGCAGTGGCCTGGAGGCGCTGCAGCAGAAGTGGCCGCAGGAGGTGCTGCCTCTGGGGGCGGTGGTGGGCGGCCTCACGGCAGCAGCAGCTGCCCACCTGGGCCTGCCGGAGGGCCTGCCTGTGGCGCAGGGCGGTGCGGATGCCGACATTGGCATGGTGGGCAGGGTGGTGGCTGGGTCGGGGTAGTTGCCATTGAAGTAGAGGCCATGCTGAAGACGAGGAGAGTTTGGGGAGTGTGCTGTGCATTTGGGCACTGTTGCCCGGCAGAGCTGGCTGAGCATCTGCTGCCGCCGCCTGCTGCAGGTGGGTCTGGGCGTGATCCGACCCGGACAGCTGGCGCTGCTGACGGGCAGCAGCCACCTGCACCTGGGCGTCACCGACAAAGTGTGAGTGGCAGGCAGGTGGTGGGTTCGGTGGGGCAATGCATCAGCCTGCTGCAGCTGCACTGCGGTTTGCACGGTCTCCGGCCTCCAGCGTGCAGCCGCTGCCGCAGGCTGGCCAGCTGACAGTGACCAGCTGCGTGTGCCCACCTGCAGGTTCCACGGCAAGGGCATTTGGGGCGTGTACCCCGATGCCATCCTGCCCGGCGTCCACATGGTGAGCGGAGCGGCACTGAGGCTGGTGACCAGCTGCGCCTGACCATGCTGCTTGCATGAGAGGGCAGCTGCACATGTCGCCCTGCCTGCCGGCTGCGCATCAAGGCTGGGTCTCCCACTCAAGCCCAGACTCCCACCCAAGCCCAGACTCCCACTCAAGCCCAGACTCCCACTCAAGCCCAAGCCGTAACGCTGCCTCAGTTGCTTTGCTTGCTGTGCAGGTGGAAGGCGGCCAGACCAGCACCGGCAGCGCGGTGGCCTGGTACCGGCGGCTGCTGGGTGAGCCCGACTATGCGGCGCTGAATGAGGAGGCGGCGGCGGTGCCCCCCGGCTGCGAGGGGGTGGTGTGCCTGGACCACTTCCAGGTGCGCTGCGCTGGGTTGTGCTGGGTTGCTGGTGCAGAAGAGGTGCTGCCTACATTGGCCGGCTGATGGTGTGCTGGCTCTCGATGGTCAATTAATGGGTAGGTGTGCGGCACCAGGGTCACGGCAGCCGGTGCCACCTGGTGAGCAACACACTCCGCTCTCCGCATGGCTGTGCTGTGCAGGGCAACCGCACGCCACACACAGATGCGCTGAGCCGGGGCGCCATCACGGGCCTGACGCTGAAGCACGGGCGCGGCCACGTGTTCCGCTCCCTCATCGAGTCCATCTGCTTCGGGTGGGTGCTCAGCAGCGGCTGTGTGTGCTGAGGAGCGCATGCATTGGCTGGTGTGCTGGTTTGGTGTGTTCAGGAGGTGCCAGGAGGTTGCTTGCTGGTCACCCAGCAAACCGTGCTCCTGATCTCTTCCCCAAACCATGTTGGGTGACCCCGGCCCTCCCTCCCTGCAACACCTTGCAGCACGGAGCAGATCTTTGAGACGATGCGGGCCGCAGGCTTCACCCCCGACTCGGTCACCGTTGCAGGGGGGGCCACTCGCTCCGAGCTGTGGCTGCAGATCCACGCCGATGTCTCCAACGTGCCCTTCATCCTCACAAAGGCAAGGGGCGGGGGTGACGTGGGGTGGTGTGGAGCGCCCTGGGGGTGTCTGGCTCACAAGTGCTGGCCACGGAGCCTGCCTCCCCGCAGACGCTGGCTGTCTTGACCTTGGCTGATGCCTAGGCTAGTTGCCAAGCCCGTGCTCCTGAGCGCCTCCCTGCAGGTTGCGGATGCGCCTGCCCTGGGCTGCGCCATCCTGGCTGCAGTGGCGGCCGGGCTCTTCCCGGATGTGGCAGCCGCCTGCGCAGCCATGGTGCACCAGGTGAGGGATGGGGTGAGCAGTGGAGGGAGCTGGAGGCACACATGCACGCCAGCACGACAGCATGCCGGCACGAGGGGATGTCTTGTGTCGTGTCATGTCATGCCTCTACCGCCCGTCTCAGCCATACCTCCCATGTGCTTGCACCCGCTGCCACCTTGCAGGACCGGGTGGTGCAGCCCGACCCGCAGCGGCATGCGGAGTACCAGCGGCACTTCCAGGCCTACAAGGCGCTGTACCCGGCGCTCAAGCCGGGCTTCCATGCAGCGGCAGGCCAGCAGCAGCAGCAGCAGCAGGGTGGCGCCGCGCCAGCGCCAGATGCGGCAGCAGCGGCCAATGGCAGTCAGCGGGCGGTGTCAAAGGGCGACGACCTGCACTCCATTGTGTCGCCCTCCATCCTGTCGGCCGACTTTGCCAACCTGGCGCGGGATGTGGACCGCGTGGTCAAGGCGGGTGCGTGCAGGGCAGGGCGGTGCGGATAGATCCTCACAGTGAACTGGTGGACTGCAGCAGGCGGACAGCCATGCGGGAAGTGGCGCAGCAACCGGCTCCCATCGAGTTGCCGCACTCCTCTCCTGGGCGTGCATCTGCAGGTGCTGAGTGGGTGCACGTCGACATCTTTGACGGCGTGTTTGTGCCCAACCTGACCATTGGTGAGCGGCCATGGGTGGCCTTTGGATTGGCATGCCTCTGCGCAGCATTGAAAGCACAGGCACGCCCACCTTCCTCCCCGCTGCATGCCTTTAACCGCATGCCCCACACGCTCTCCCCAGGCCCGCCGGTGGTCAAGTCGCTGCACAAGGCGGTGCCCGAGGCCTTCCTGGACTGCCACCTGTGCACAGTGCACCCCGAGAACTATGTGGCAGACCTGGCTGCGGCAGGTGGGCTGGACTGCGGGGGGCTGGATTGTGGTGGGTGGATGATGCTGGGGAGCTGTGAGCCTGCCAGGGCACGGGGCCCCGTGCACGCAACAGTGGTCCCTGATGCGGCTCAGCGTCATTTGACCATTCCCCCTGCGTGCAGGCGCCTCACAGTTCACCTTCCACATCGAGGTGCGCCTGCTGCGGTCCAGGGCATGAGGGGGCGGCAGCGCCCCTGGCTACAGCCCAGCTGTCTGCTCCTCGGTGTGCCGCCCACTCAACGAGGAATAGGCGCCACTCCCTGGCCTCTATCTTGCACCGCGCAGTGCAGCAGTTCAATCCCTCCCACACTTCCCCACCCCCACCCACCAACTTCCATAACCCCAGGCCCCTGGCATCGACTTTGATTGCGACAAGGCGGCGGCGCTGGCGCAGGCGGCGCGCGACCGCGGCATGCTGGCGGGCATTGCGCTGACGCCCGACACCCAGCCGGAGGCGGTGTTCCCGCTCTGCGAGGCGGGGGCGGTGGACACAGTGCTGCTGCTGGCGGTGCGGGCCGGCTTTGGTGGGCAGGTGCGTGGGCGGGGGCTGGTGGTGGAGCATTGGGTGTGGAAAGCAGGCACACTGCGGCGTGGTGGCGGCGGTTGGGCCCGCCGGCATGCTTGTGTGGTTAGGGAGCAGGGCATTTTTGTAATTCCAACCTGTCCAGTTCACCTCTCCTGTGTACATCTCCATGCCCTGCCGCAGAAGTTTGGCCCCGCGGTGCTGCCCAAGGTGGCTGCGCTGCGCTCCCGCTTCCCGCGCATCAACATCATTGTTGACGGCGGCATCACGCTGGATGTGAGGCTGGCAATTGGAGAGAGGCTGGACTAGGGACTGGGTTACCATGTCCACTGCGTGTTCCTGCTGTAATGTGCCACAGCGCACCTGTGCTTTGCCCAGCTATGGCACTGCTGTAGCCCAGACGCTTGCTTTACTGACAACCAGTCTTGTGTCGCAAACCCATGCTCACCCGCCTGCCACCCCCCTGCCATGCCCACTGCAGAATGCGGCGCTGGTGGCTGAGGCGGGGGCCAACGCGCTGGTGGCGGGCACAACCGTGTTTGCGGGCAAGGAGCCGCCAGAGGTGCGGCGCTGGGTTGCAGCTGCACTAGGGCTGAGGCGAATGCAGCGTTGCATGCATGAACCATGTCAGGACGGGTGCCCACCAGCAGGCGCATCAGCGTAACAGATCAAACCTGCACCTGCTGTGCTGCTTGCGCAGGTGGCGGTGCCTGGGCTGGTGAGCCTGATTGCGGGCGCCCGGGCGGCGTGGCCCAAGGCGGCATGAGGCAGCCTCGCAACAATGCCGCAGCCAGTTGATACGTTTAATGTAATGACATTAATGTAATATCAACATCGAAAAAGACATCACAACTGGTTCGGGACCAAGATCAAAGTGATTGACAGCGCACGCACATTCATTCAGCAGCAAAGAAGGGTCCCCAGATCTCATCCAGACTCAAGCTTCCTGGAGGAGAGTCGTGAAAGGCCAGGTCGGGGCGAGCGCGCTGCAGCGCCAGCAGGTCTCGCCACTGGAACCAAGTCACATCCGGCTCCACATAGCCGCTCCAGTCGTGGGAGGGCAGTAGGCTGAGGCTGCGCAGCTGGGGGTGCTGCCGCACCAGCTTCATGAGGTGGCGGAACGGCCGCTCATAGCCACCCAGCCTCATGCCGTTGCCCAGCAGCCGCAGGTGCTGCAGCTGGCTGGCTGCCTCCAGCAGGTGCGGGTTGCGTGTCAGCAGGTCTCCATCGATGCCCAGCCAAGTCAGGCGGCCCAGAAAGGCTGGAGCTGGCAGGTCGGCTGGCGGCAGCATGCTGGGGCCGCGCTGCTGGCCATTGCCGTAGCCTTCCCAGGCGCAGGCCACCGACAGGCGCTGCAGGAGGGGCAGGGCATCCACGGCTGCCGGCAGGCCTGGACGCCACAGGGGCACATTTCCCAGCGCCAGCGCAGTCAGCTGCTGCAGGCTTGGCAGCACAGCCTCCAGGCCGGGCAAGATCCCGCTCGACACTCGCTCAAATGCCTCCATGTGCAGAGAGCGCAGCCAGGTCAGCTGAGGCAGAGTGTCCGGCAGACACGCGTTTGTGAGCATGAGGTGCTGCAGGCTGGACAGCGCCGCCAGGGCGCCAAAGAAATCAGGCTCCATCTTCCAGCACGACACCTCCAGATCGCGCAGGCCGCGCAGCATGGACAGCTGCGGGGTGGGGTGCAAGCGAAGAAGGTGAGGATGAGGTGAGGTGGATGGGGGGGGGAGGGGGCATCTGGGCCAGGGCATGCGGGCTACCAAGGCTTGAAGCAGGAATTGCAGGTGTTCCAGCTGCCACCCGGCTGCCCAGTCACAGCCAGGCATCACCCTGCTGCAAGGAAAGCGTCCACTCCCACACTTCACACCCCCCAAACCACTCACCGTGTGAGGCAGGTCGAAGCCAGACACCTCGTCCCAGCTCAGCTTCGTCGTGCCGAGCGGCATGTTGTGCTCCCCTTCCACGCCTTCCGCGGCATAGACGCTCAGGCCTTGCACGCCACGCAGGCTGCGCAGCTCGGGACTGAGCAGCAGCTGGCCGTTGGGGTTGCCCAGGCTCAGCGACGTGAGGCTGGTGAGGCCAGCGGACCAGCCCGCTGTGGTCAGCACAGCACAGTCGGCAAACAGCTCCAGGCTGTGCAGCCGGCTGCTTGCCGTGGCGCTGATGGCGGCCATGCATGCCGCCAGGGCCTCCCGCTCTTCCATGCCCACTTCGCTCAGCTCCTCTGCTGGCTCATCATTGTGACGGCTGGTGGGCAGGAACAGGCTGAGCGAGACGCTGTCGGCATGCTGCACTGGCCGCCGCCGCACCAGCCAGGCACACAGGGCCTGCAGGCGTGCCGGGTCCCAGCTGTCGCCTTCGTAGAAGCCGCGGCCAATGACCAGCTTGCGCAGCAGGTCCGGGGCATAGCAGGCATCCCGCCACAGCTTGCTGACGCACACCGGGGCGCGGTGCCTGCAGCCAGGGGCGCAACGAGGGGGCGCAAGTTGGCAACGTCATGCAAGCAGGTTGAGCTGGCGGGCACACGGTGCATGTGCCACCACTGTTTTCAAAACAATAAGCACAGCAGAGAAGCCATTCTTCTGATATCTCACCGCTCTTCGAGGGTCAGGTGCCCCAGGATTGCCACCACAAGCTCGCTTGGCAGGGTGCCCCAAGGCACCGGTCCCGCCGCTTCTGGCTGCTGCTGCTTCCGCCCAAGGCGCCGGGGCATGGCCTGGCAATCAGGGGGCGATGCAGATTGACGGGATGAGCAGCACAGCAGGTGATGCATTGGCTGCAGGAGGCAAGGCAGTTCGGCCAGGCTGCCCCGCCGCCGCGCCGCCATCACTGCCGGCCAGGGGTGAGCAACGACCTGTGTGTTGGGCTAGCGGCGAGATTGCGCGCACTTGAAAAGCTGCCTGAGTCGCAGCGGGCCTGCCGGAGAGCGAGTGGGCTGGTCTGCGAGCCGGTGAGCGCTGCGCCGGTCCAGCCACCGAATGAAGGAACTATTGCGTACTCACGAGCAAAATAAATGAAAAATAAATGAAGAAAAACATCGGCTGCGCACGCCTGGGGTTCAAGGGTTCAAATGTCGGTGGCATGCACGCCGCGGCGGCGGGGTGAAGCAGACCTGGGCGCAGAATCTGTATGCAACATCAGGTGTCAGAGGTGGGGCAACCGGCATTACAATTCTGTCAATAGGTCGTGCACACGAGGGCTGCAGACTGTGCGATAGCTGTTGCAGTGCCCACATGAGTTAGCGAAGCTGTCGAGATTGGGAGCAGGCGCGGGTCAACCGTTTCCGCTCTTAGGCAACGCCAGCATATGCATTACATTGTCACGCATTACATGGTCCCACCACGCAGCCAGCAGGTCAGTCGGTAAAGAATGGCATCCACAGGTCGTCATTATTGGTCACGGGCTGGAACTGGGACTCATCTACCACCAGCCCCGGGCACTGCCGCTGCAGCGCCTCCACGTCCTCCCGCTGGTGCGGCTCCAGGGGGCGGTAGGCGTAGGCACGGCTGCCACGGGAGGGCCGCAGGCTGATGCGCCGCAGGTGCGGCAGCTGGCCAGCCACCTCCAGCAGCTGCTGCCACTGCCACTTGTGCCGCGGGCTGCAGCCGCAGCGGCCCATGAGCCACAGGTGCTGCAGCTGGCCCGCCGACGCCAGCAGCTGCGGGTTGTACACCAGCAGGTCTGAGTCCAGGCCCAGCCACGTCAGCCGGCTCAGAAAGGTGAGCTCTGGCAGTTCGATGGGTCCTGGCCAGTCGCTGCGGCTGCTTCCGGCGGCCTCATCGGGCACACAGCAGATCACCAGCCGCTGCAGCCGCGGCAGCTGGTTCAGCGCCGCAATCAGGCCGGGCTGCCACAACCGCACGTGGCCGAGCGCCAGCGCTGTGAGCTGCTGCAGGGCTGGCAGGGCGGCCGGCAGGGCGGCAGAGCGGCAGCGTGAGCTGTCCAGGATGCGCAGCGAGCGCAGCCAGGTGATGTCTGCCATGGCTGTGGGCAGCACAGTGTTGTTCAGCGCCAGGTGCCGCATGCTGGACAGCTGCGTCAGCACGTTGAGCGCGTCGGCGTCAAAGTTGGGGCAGCCAACCTCAAAGTGCTGCAGGTTGCGTACCGCCGTCAGCTGCGAGGGAGGGGAGGGAGGCGGGCAGGGAGGGGGGTGCAGTGCTGCCTAAACCAGGGGTGGTTTGGGGCAGGCAGCTGTGAATATCAAGGTCAGAGGAGGTTGATTCCTGCCCGAAGCAACTGGGCAACAGCCCTCAGCACATGTGACCAGCAGGCAGGCATGCAACCCGCCTGCCGCTTCGCCCTGCTGCCTGGCAGCAGCACCGCTGCACAGCCCAAGCAATGCTCCGAAAGCCTCACCTGGCGCGGCAGGTACATGACCAGGGAGGCCTCGGCCCATGTCAGCCGTGTGACATTGAGCGGCAGGTGGTCCTGGCCAGACACGCGGTCCGCCACAATGGACAGCTCCCGCAGGGCGGTCAGCTCGCGCATCTGTGCACTCATGCGCACCTGCGGGTGAGGGTGGAGAGGGGTGCCTGGGAAAGAAGAGTGTAGGGTCCTGGCTGCATGGATCATCCACACCAGTGCAAACTGTCTCCATGCAGGCAGGCTTCTGCACACCCATGCTGGCACCACCAACCCCGCTCAAGCTCGCTCCGCACGCACCCCGCCGTCGTGGTTGGCGAACCCCAGCCTGGTGAGCGAAGTCAGGCCGCCTGGCCAGCCACCCATAGTCAATGTGATGCACTCAATCGACAGCTGCATGCTGGTCAGGCTGGGGGTGGCGGTGGCAGCCACCGCCGCCAGGCACGTTGTCATCAAGTCGGATTCATGTGGGTCCTCGGCCGCCGACTCGTCCTGCGCATCGCTGCTTGATCCGTCATCCTCAGAATCTTCGCCAACGCCGTGCTGCTGCTGCTGCTGCTGCTGCTGCTGCTGCTGCTGCTGGCCCGCAGGTGCGAGCGGCTGGGCGGCGGCGGCGCCCAGCTGCACTGGTAAGGGGATGTGCTGCAACACCGGCGGCATGGGCTGGTTCACTTCGCCCTCCTCCGCCTGCTGCTGCTGCTGCAGCTGCAGCTGCAGTTCTGCATGCGCTGCCTGGGCGCCGTTGCCCAGCAGTACCGGCCCCGCGGTGGGCAGCACAATGCTGAACGTGATGCTGGTGGCGTGCTGCGCAGGCCGCCGCCTCACCAGCCAGCTGCCCATGGCTGCAAGGCGCTCCAAGCTGTAGTGCTCCATGCCATACCGTCCGCCCCGCAGGTGCAGGTGCCGCAGCAGCGTGGGCGTGTAGCAGGCGCTCTGCCAGGCCTTGCATACTGCCACGGGGCCTCGGTGCCTGCAGCAGTGCACACCACACAGAACAGCAGGGAGAATGGGTTCGGGCCATGGTTTCTGGAGATGGCAGCGAGGCCAAACCAGAGGAGCAGGCACGCAGCAGCTGTGGGCAGTGCCAGGCCGCCTGCACCGAGCAGACGCAGTGGGAGCCAGGCAGCAAACAAAGCAGCTCACCGCTCGACGAGGTCAAGGTGTGCGAGGATGGCGACCAGCAGCTCTGGTGGCAGGGTGCCCCACAAGACTGGCGGCCCCCCCATTGCTGGCTGATGCAGAGTACAAGACTGCACGGGAATGGCCCGGGGGACCAGCCAGCTTAGAGTGGACGGCAGGCATAACTTTCGAGGGGGACGACCAAAGTCCCGCCGCGGGCTGCGGCCACCCCCCTCGCCTTCCCGTGCTCACGCCACTGCCGCCCTGTGGGTACAACTCCAGCGACACTGGTCTCACCCGGTTGCGGGGCTCTGCGCACTGCTCGAGGCGTGGAGGGAGAGTGGCGGGAGTGGCGGCACGCTGCGCGTCACAATTGGCCTGCTTACCGTGCAATACACACGCACACAACTCTCGACATCACAGGGGGAGGCTTGCCCAGGGTGTTCCGTGCCGGGTGCCACCCTGTTGGTGAGCGCATGCGGCGTGCGGCGTGCGCAGCAGAAGCTGCATTTTTGGTTGACCAAGTTGCACACCTGCGGACACGCCTGCCCATCGTTCCACCAGGGTGGGCTATCGTGATGCTGCGCGCCAGTTGCATGGCATGGCATACCTTAATTGGCAGACGCAGCTGCCGAGCGTCACTGCTGCTGGGAGCGGGCCAGGTCTCCATGCCGCTGTGGGATGGCGGCAGTCTGTGACGTTCCGCTGGTGGTCTGGCCAGAACAGGCAGTGCTGCACAGGAGCCCTGGACATGCGCATGTTCTGGCAGTCCAAGCCAGGTTTGGGACCTTAAAAGAAAAGACCGGTTCGACGGGATGGGGAGGCTTTTGAGCGTGCACTGCGCAGCTGCCAAGTTCGGTTGTGCTGCCGAGGCCATTCCAATGCAGTACCTTCAGTCACATTGCATGGGCCATGGGCTCAGCTCTGACCAAATGGCAGGCATGGTGGGGATGATCAAAGTGCCCCCACACTCCCTGCTTGCCTCCAAATGTGCGGCAGCGTATGATGGCAGCGCTGTTGGCTGTTCACTCGCTGGCCACCAGCATCATGGGCTGAATGGCTGCATCACGGTATCATCCCTGTTCAACAACCTCAAGGTGCAACAAGTCCACTCCCGCAGCCAGACAGCCGCTGGACAGCCGCTGCGCCGCCCGCCCCGCACACGCCGCCGCCACCCCGCGGCGGGAAACCCTGAGCTGAGGCGCCTGCCCGCCGCCGCCCGCCCGCCTCAATCAAGTGGCACCTCCCAATGGCCCTCCTGGGCCCGCCCGATCAGGCCTGGGGGCAAGGGCCGCCCCATGCAAGTGCTTTGGCACTCTCCTCGTAAACGGCAACGGCAGCGGGGTTCGCCCACTCTGGCCCACACCTTGCGCCCTGCATCCACGGCGATTGCACCCCCGCTTGCACGCCCCGTGTTTGACCCGCGCGCCTCACGCCTGCCCTCGCACGCCCCTCCCGAGCCGTGCAGCCAGGCAGCATGAGCGCAGTCACCAGCTCAACGTGCAGGCAGTGCTGCGTGGGCCAGCGCGGCCTGCAGCAGCGGCACAAGGAGCTCGCAGCGGCTGCGCCCAGGCGCAGGCCCTCCCGCCGCCCCCAACCGGCAGTGTGCTTCTCCAGCATCGACGGCGGCGCGGGGGCGGCGGGCCTGGTGGCCCAGGGCGTGGCGTGGGCCGCCGTCGCCTTCATGGCGTCGCAGCTCTTTTTCCAGCAGCAGGTGAGGGCCGGAGGCTGGCCTAGTGCTTGCTGTTGCCCCCTGGCCAGGCATGGGTGGTGCAGGCGGTTGGTCCGGGCCTCCAACAGCCTGGGTTGGGCGCACGCCGAAACGGCGCAGCCGACGGTCGTGCAGTGGCGGGCAGCCCGCCCGCTCACACTCCTACTGGCCTGCTCGGTGTCACTGAGCCCGATGGTCATGTGGTCAACCAGAGTCATGTGCCCACTCCTATTTTGTGCTGCAGAGCGAGCCTGAGGATGGCCCGCCGCAGCGCGAGTGCGAGTCATGCGGCGGCAGCGGTGTGGTGCCCTGCTGGTGAGCTGCTGCTGACGCGGCCGCATCTGATTAACAGCCGGACAAATCGTTGCACGCTTGGGGCACCCGCAAGTAGGGCGCTGGGCCAATTGCGTCGCGTTTCCTAGGTTCCTGTTTGCCAACACAATTGCCTCCGCTGCCCGCCCCGCAGGTGCAACCGCTGGAGCGATGGAGACGGGGGCTGCAGCACGTGCCAGGGCAGCGGCCGCATGATCTGCTCCAGCTGCAGAGGTGGCGGCACGGCGGTCCCCATCCAGGCCAAAATCTACATCGACAACCAGCGCACCGACACCTTCCGGCAGAACCACTGAGGCAGCCAGTAGAGTGCCGCGAATCGCGCGGCTGTGGGTGAGCGATTAGCAGCAGCTGGGGCCGGGGCGTTGCGGCAGGCAAGCGCAGGCACCTCCTGCCCTCCTGTGTGCACGCCCAGCCCCTCCTTGTACCATACACTACTACTCTGCTGGTGTGCCCCCCAAGTGCCTGTAGCTTTCATTCCTTGTCCTCTTCTTCACGTTGCGTCACACTGCGCCCGCCGGCCGTTTTTTAGGCCCAACCCTCCCCGCTCCCTCTCTGCAATTGCTTGATGCCCACTCATCGCTCCAACGCAGCCCTGTACTCCTCGCCCCCTCGTCTTTCATGTTTTCCCGCCCTCTGAGCTGATCTGTTTCCTTATCGATCAAAACGTTGCATGCATGCATTCATCAAACTCTGATCTGAACAGACGGAGACACGCTGTGACAAATGTGCGCAAGCGAGTTGAGCAGGCAGGGCAGAAGGGAGGGGCGGGCAGAGAACAGCGGCCAGCCGCGGCGTGCAAGGTGTGCTCTGAAAGAATACGAGGGACTAATGGTACAGGCGTCGTACGGTTGCATCAACAGGGGCAGGATGCGTGTCGGAGGCATCGGATTCGGACCAGGGTACAGGGAGGGCAGGGGCAGCGGCAGACCGCTTCATTCCTGGTGGCAGGCGGCCACCAGCACTGGCACAGGCAGGGCGACCTCGCTGCTGCTGTCGCTGCTGCTGCCGCTGCCGCCGCTGGCCGCCAGCGCGTCAGGCAGCAGCTCCGGCTCACCGTCTGTGTACCAGCTGCCGGGGCAGGGCACCTGCTGCATCTGCGGCCGCGGGCTCAGCACAAAGTTGAGGGCGTAGAGTAGTGGGTTGGTGACCGGCTGCAGCGCAGGGTGGGAGGAAGGGGTTGTGAGCACGGTGCAGTGGCATGGGGCACCGCCAGGCAGTCGGAGCAGCCACCCACCCAACCTCCCTGCCTGCTGACACTACCACTGCCCTCAGCCCACAACACTACCCGCCCGCCAGCTCACCGGGTCACGCAGCTGCACGTCGGTCACCTCGTGCTGATACACGCGGCCATGGCGGTCCAGGCGGTAGACGGAGATGCCGTCAAAGGTGCCGTTGGTGCCCATGCGCGTGCGCGCATTGATCTGCCACCGCAGCCTGGGCAGGGGAGGGGGAGGACGGAAGAGCACAGGTGAGGCAGGCAGCAAAGGGGGCTGCAGGTGTGCACCGTGCATCACGGCTGACCAGGATGAGCACATGCAGGATGCAGGGCTCAAGTCGAGCAGCGCTGCAGCCCCGCCGGCAGCACAGCAGCTCTCCAACTTGTTAATTCGCAGCGGCCCTGCGCACTTGATGACGTCGTCCTGCGGCTGCCAGATTCGTAGCACCTGCAGAGCACGCAGGGCCACCCACACCAGCAAATTCAGCAGCAATCAGGCAGCACTGGGGCCGCAATGGCAAACACAGCAGCTGGGCCTCCACTATTCCATGCAATGCAGCACACTGGCGTACTGCACAACAGCAGCAACCCTCCATGCAGTGCTCAGCACCCACTCAACATACACACACACACCGCACCTGCACGTTGGCTGCCTGCAGGAAGAGGCGGCCGTGGAAGCGCAGGCTCCAGAAGATGAGCTTGTAGTTGCGCAGGCCGCGGAACGACAGCTGCGGGTCCTTGAACACCAGGTCCTCCCGATAAATGGAGTCTGGCAGGGGGCAGCGGCAGGGGGACAGGCAGGGTGAGGTCCTCAGAGCTCATTCCTCGTACGCAACAGCAGCAGAGGGCGCGGCTGGCAGCAGCTGCTCATTGATGGCAGCCAGCGCCCGTCGCACAATCGCTGGCACCAGCCCATGCTGCACAGGTGCCCTGCAGGAGGCTTCGTCCTGCAGCCCAGAGCCGGGCATGGTAGTAGCTGCAGCCAGCAATCAAGCAGCAATGAGTATGGTCAGGCATGACAGCCGGCTGCTCCAGCAGACTCACAGTTGAGCTCCTTGGCAAAGAGGAGGGGGTAGTCCTCCCGCAGCGTGCGAATCGCGTCGCCCACGTTGGCAAAAAAGTCCTTGTCCCGCTCCTCACCGCCCAGGCCGCCGCCGGGCTGCTGCTGCCGCGGCGGCGGATCATTCAGCTGCACGCCCAGCTGGCTGCTGCTGCCGCCGCTGCTGCTGGCGCTGCTGGCTGGCAGCAGGCGGCTGCGGCGCAACGGGCGGGGCCGCCGCTCGCCACTCTCGCCGCTGCCATCCTGCAGCAGGGCTGGCGGCTGCAGGAGCGCGCCTCCACCGGGCAGCGCCCAGGCGTACTGCAAGGGCTGTAGCTCGGCGCTGGCGCTGGCCCAGCCGGTCCAGGCCAGCTGCCCGGCGGCGGTCAGCGCCGCCGCACGCAGCGCCGGCGGCGGGCACAGAGCCACCGTGGACGTGAGCCCCGTCACACAGGCCTCCTGCTCATCCATCTGCTGCTGTGGAGCGGGCGGGGTGGGAGGCAGGGGCGCCCTGCTGGGCTCGGCGGGGCGCCACCGCCGCCAGGCCCTGCTGGGCGCAGCTGCGGGGGCCGCAGGGCCACACACGACCTGCATGCAGGTTTCGGGACAGGTCGGGACTGGAGCGCCCGGTGGCTGGGGAGGGCGCTGTCACTGCTGGCTTCGTGTGGGCCTGCCTGGCGGGCTGCACGCTTGAATGAGATCTGGGTATGCGGCGCAAGTGCTGCTGGAACCGCTGATCGCCCCCTCACACGTGCTTTGGTGGCCACACGAGCTAATCACGCCCATTGGTGCCGGAGTGAACGAGGCAGTGCTATCAACGCTCACACTACTACGATCACACCATACAGTCTTCAATTGGGTGCGGCACGGCCTGCAAGCGGTGCGGTGGGGGGCGCCACTGCTGTTTGCCCCTCCCCAGGCCTTGCAAGCTGCCTGGGGCTGCTAGCGTGCGCCACACGGCGTCTCCAATGTGATCGGCAGGCCCTGCTGGTGGGGTAGGATGCGCTGCTGCCGCTGCCGCCGTTCCGCCGCCGTTCCGCCGCCAACCCCGGCAGCAGAGGAGCGCCGCACGGCATGCATGCTTCACCTGCCCCAGCCTCCCCATGCCTGATATGTAGGTGCAGTATGGCCACCAAGAACGCCGTGGTCACGGGTGCCAACCAGGGTGAGGCAGTGGGATTACTGGATGGCTTCTGTCGGTGGCGGCGCGCTGCTCGAGTCGGTGCTGCACCTGCTCGCTCCACCTACAATCCTGCACTCAATCCCCCCGTCCTCAGGTATCGGCCTGGAGATTGTGCGGCTGATCGCGCAGCGGCCAGGCACTCGCACGGTGCTGACTGCCCGCAACGAGGAGCGCGGCCGCGCCGCCGTGGCCAAGCTGCAGTCGGAGCTGCCGCCTGCAGCCGCCGAGCGGGTGTGCTTTGCGCAGCTGGACATCACCTCGCCAGCCTCCATTGAAGGCTTCCGGCAGTGGGCGCAGAAGGAGCTGCAGCAGGTGGATGTGCTGATTAACAACGCGGGTGAGAGGGCGGGGAGCTGGGCATGGTGCGGGGATGGCACGTGCCCTCTGCATGCAGTCGAGGCAGCATGCGGTGCCAGTGCATGCTGGCGTCGCTTCTTTCAAACAGTGGCTGCCAGGATGCTGCTGGGATGCTGCTGCTCTTTCCGCAACTTAGTCCATGGGCGTCTCCCCCGATTGCGTTTCACCCTGCCCGCTGGCTGCAGGCTTTGCATACAAGGGCGACACATGGGGCGTGGAGGAGGCACAGACCACTATCAACACAAATTACGTGGGCACAGGTGGGTGTGGGGTGGATGTGCCCGGGGCTTCTGGTTGGCTGGCGCTGCACATGTGTGCACACACCGCCGCGCAGCGCTTGCTTCACCTGAGCTGCACCCTGTAGCTGCCCGCCCACCACTGCTGCGCAGCTTCGGTGTGCGAGGCGCTCAAAGGGCTGGTGCCCGATGGCGGCCGTATCGTCAACGTGTGCAGCTGTGCGTAGCCCTGCAGGGCTGGGCGGGAAGGTTTTGCTGCACCCAGTCCATCGGGCCAACTTTGCAGCTGGTTTGCTGGCACCAAAGCCGTGCCTGCTCTCAGCACTAGGATGGCCTTGTGGCATGCCATGTCCAGCTGCTGGTTGCAGCACCCTGACCTCCTGTGCTGCAACACCTCCACTACCCGCGCCTCCCCATGTTTCAGTTGCTGGGAAGCTGGGCATCATCAAGGATGCGGCCCTGCGCGCTCGCTGGGAGCACGCAAGCAGCAGGGCACAGCTGGATGAGCTGGCCCAGGAGTTTATTGAGGGCGTGCGCAGCGACACGTGAGGCGGCACGGGTCAGGCAAGGGGTGCATCGGCGTGCGATGCACCCTGCTCTGCAGCCAAGGATGAGATGCCGTACACCAGCGCCGCTGCTTTTGGCGTGCTGATTGACGCCCTCCGCACCTGCTGCAGGTACGCCCAGAAAGGCTGGCCCAGGTCGATGTATGGCGTGAGGTGCGAGCGGGCCGGTGATGGTGCGGGTGCGGGTGTGGGTGCGGGTGCTGCTCGCACATGCATGTAGCTCAATACCAGTCTGGAGCACGAGCGGGCCGGCTGTATGTATGCACACTCTGATCACGCACCAACTTGTTACACGCATGCCTGGCCCCTGTCCACAGCAAGCTGGCAGAGTGCCAGTACAGCCGCATACTGGCGGACGAGCTGCGCCCCCGACGCATCGCAGTGGCCGCCGTGTGCCCAGGTGGGACTGGGAGGGCAAAGACAGCAGCAGCGGGTGCAATGAGGACCTGCTGCCGACCGCTTGAACTAGGCTGAGCGCCAGCTCTTGATGCCGCCTGTCTGCCTGCCGCCCACTGCCCAATGCGCACAGGCTGGTGCAACACAGCAATGGCGAGCTTCCGCGGCCCGCGGCCCGCCAGCGAGGGCGCAGACACGCCAGTGTGGCTGGCCTTCCAGCCAGGTGGGTCGTGAGAGCTGAGTTGGGATGCCTGGAGGGCATGTGGGGGCACACTGCCGCTCTCCCCGCAGCCGGTGTTCCCCGCAATGTACTGCAAGTGCAGTGCTGTCCTTTCGCTGGCGCAGACAGCGAGTGGGAGCACATCACCGGCAAGTTCTGGAAGGACCGCAAAGCGGAGCCGTGGTAGGGGCAGCCAGGCAGGAGTCTAGCCGAGCTGGCAGGCATGTCGTAAGGAAACGGGCTGGGCCCCATCCCTCCATGTATTTCCAACCTCTCACTGCCTGCCAACGCGTGCGCATATGTCTGTGTGTGATGGATTTCAGATGCCTGAGCGATTGAGAGGTGTGCCACATGTTGCAAGAGAGATACAGGCTACATAGACACAGGATCACATGAGAGCGGAGCAGGGCTACGGTGCAGGAAGACAGGTCAACGCTCAGCGCCGCCTCTCCCTGCTCCTGCTGCGGCTGCGGCTGCTGCGCCGTGAGCGGCGGGGGCTGCGGCTGTGGCTGCGGCTGCGACTGTGCCTCCGCCTGCTGCGCCCCTTGCTGCGGCTGCGGCTGCGCCGCCGATCGCCATCTCGGTCCCGCTCTCGTGAGCGGCTGCGCCGCCGCTCGCTGCGTGACGATGGCTCCCGGCTGCTGCGCTCTCTATCCTTCTCCTTCTCCCGCTTGTCTCGCTCGCCGCCGCGAGAGCTGCTGCCTCCACCACCCGCGCTGCCAGCACGGCTGGGCGCGGCCGCCGCCGCCGCTGCCGCTGCCTTGGCCGCCAGCGCTGCCTCAGCATCTGCCAGCAGCTTGGCCCGCTGTTCCGCCACCTTCCTCTCCACTAGCTCCTTGGAGAGACCCTTGTCCTCCAGACGCTCTCGGAACTGCACCAGCACAACCTCCACCTGCCGCAGCCGCTGCCGCCGCTCCTCCTCTAGGGCCGGGTCCAGGCTGCCGCCCAGCAAAGGCGAGGGCGCGTCTGCCTGGGCCACAGGCGGCGCGCCCGCCGCCGCCCCCCGCTGCGCAGCAGCTGCTGCCGTCGGCGTGGTGGCCGTTGCCGCTGCCGCCTGCCGCTTGGCTGCCGCCACTGTGGCTGCCAAGTCTTCGTCGCTATCTGACTCTGCCGCTGCTGCCGCTGCCGCCCAGCGGCTGCCTGCCTGCGGCTCATGGCCAGTGGCAAGCTGCTGCTGCTGCTGCGCTGCCCCATCCGCTGCATCCCATTTGCTCCGTGGTGTGACCGCTGGTGGCTGTTGTGCTGCCGGTGCTGCTGGCACGGCCGCTGCTGCCCCCGCCGCCGCCCGCTGCTCATCCTCCTGCCGCTCCCATTTGGACTTGGGGCCCGCCGCCTCTGCTGCATCTGCCCCCACCTCCGCCCAAGCAGAGGTGGGCTTGGCTGCCACCTTGACCGGCGCCTCGCTGCCGCCCTCGCCACCCTTGCTGCTGTCGCCGTGCAGGTAGGCATCCAGGGCCAGCAGGCGGGAGATCTGGGCAGAGCGGCCGCCCTTGCGGCTGACGCCTGCCCGCCGGCAGCGCAGCTCCAGCTCCTCATCACCCAGGCCCTCCAGCTCAGACTCCAGCTGGGAGTTGGCAGGGGCGGAGGCATCGCCGCCGCTGCGCAGGAATGTGGCCTGGGGCAGTGGGGGGGGGTGGCGAGCAAGGAGGGGGTTGAGAGCAGGAACGGCGTGTGTTGCAGAGAGTGCAGAGGAGCCAATGCCAAGCCATCCCAGCATGTACTGCAGCAGAGTGCCCTGCTGTGCGGCACATCGAGCAATGACCCAGCACCCTGGCATCGCAGCCAGCTTGCCTGCAGGCCGTTGAGGTAGTCGTCGCTAAAGATGAACCAGCCGCGCCAGACGCGCAGCAGCTTGAGCACGTGGCGGCGCAGCAGCTCCTGCGGTAGGTGGAAGGCATGGGGGGAGTTGCACGTTGGGCATTGTGGCTTCCATGTGACAGCTGATGGCGGCGCCCATCACGGCGAACAAAAGCAAGCAAGCAAGATGCAAGACCAAGTCGCGCGGCAGTGGCACCAGTGCAGCGCTGTCGAGCACTACACACCTGCGCCATGCGGCCCTCAGCGGTGCGGTATGCCTCCTGCAGGCTCTCAAACACATCGGGCAGCAGCTCCTCCAGCCGGCTGCCAGGAGGAGGGGGAGGGCAGGGCAGGGAAGGATGGAAGGGGCACTCTGAGCCACAGGCGGGCACAGCTGGAGGCAGCCGCCTGCCCAGCAGCAGACACTTGCGCTCGGAGCGCCCTGAAACAATCGGGACAGCTTTGTCCGGGTTCGCAGCAGCCTTCCCCTTGCCATGCTGAGCAACATGGAGTAGTGCGCACCTGCGGTAGCGCGTCGCGTTGCGCACGCCGCTGCTGGTGTTGTGCAGGATGTCGGAGGCCAGGAAAAGGCGGGCGATCTTGAGCGGGATGGGCGTCTCGCTCAGCGTCAGCGCGTCACCCAGGATCTCGCACACCTCGCTGGCTGCGGGTGGCAGGTGGAGGGTGTGGAGGGAGGGTGAGGAGCGATAACAAGGTATGGTTCAGATGTGGTGATGGCCTGGGGTGCCCTGTAGTATGCAGCTCTGCTGCCCAATTTCAAAGGATCGCCCACGCAACGGCCTGGCACCCAGCTCAGCGCGTGCACCCGACGCACCGCTCTCTGCATTGTCCAGCGCAAACGCCATGGCGGCGCAGATGTCGGCGCGCTCCACAGTCAGACCGCGCAGCATGTCCTCGAACTTGTCGCGCTGTGGAAGGGAGCGGTGCAGGGAGGGTGGGCAGAGGGTGGATGGAGGGGCAGCAGGGAGGGCACTGCCGAGGTGCAGGGCATCGTGCTTCACCCGTTCTGATGGTCTGGCCATGCCAACAGCGGCGCCACTGCAACAACTCTGCCCCCTGGGCACAACCCGGTCCAGCCCTTCCCAAGCCG
>VIYQ01002003.1:0-18197 GCA_009928355.1 Chlorella sp. CH2018 | reverse complement strand
CCGCCCACTTGTGCCCACCATTGCTGCCCGCCCACTTGTGCCCACCTGCTGCTGCATCCCCATACTGCACCCGCCACCACCCACCCCGCCGCCACTTCCCCAGCCGCTCTCCTGACCTGCGCTCCCTCTTGCTTCCAATTGCAGCCTCACGCCGCTCGGCCACGGCCGGCCTGCTGCTGACATGCCCTCTTCTCTTGTCAACCAATCTCACCGGCCCTCCCTCCCTCCCCTCGCTTCCCCACCCGCAGGCACCAAGATGGTGTTTGCTGGGCTGAAGAAGCCGGACGAGCGCGCCGACCTGATTGCCTTCCTCAAGCAAGAGACGGCCAAGTAGACAGCTTGGCATTGTGCATGAGCGGCAAACAGGCTCGGTGTCGCTCTGCGGCGGCGCCCCATTCTTACAGCCGGGCGCGGCGCGGCAGCGGCCGCCCTCCTGTGCGCTGCATTGGCGCCAGGCGCGGCGCTCCGCGGCCCGCCCCGCTCTGCTTCTGTCTTTTGTGCGAACCCGAACCCGCTAAGCGTTTTCCTTGCCAGCACTCCCACCCGCCACTCTCTCCTGCCGCCCTTCGGGCACCTCCCTGCCCGCACGCATGCGCCCCCCTGCAAGCGCATGCAATGTTGACATGTAAAATGCATACACAGAACACCATTGAGTGCAGGGGCAGCAGGGCGCAGCAGCTGCCCTCTGCAACAGGTGGCACAGCCAAGGGGCCCCTTGGCAATGTGTGCATCCTAACCCAGCACATGTGTATGCTGTGGCCTGAGACCCAGCCCGCTCAACTTTCGCAACCGTCACAGACATGGTTTCACTTGAGGCATGCATGGGCCTGCCACTGAAAAGGTAGACATGTGCAATCAAAGCAGCTGGAAGGTGCAGGCGTGCACACATACCTACAGCAAAGCAGCATCGGACTGTTTCCATTCGCCTGCCTCGCTAAAGCATCGTCCCTCACGGCTGGCCTGGCCCGGGAGGTGGCTGTTGCTGCTGCTGCTGCTGTTGCTGCAGCTGGTCCAGCTGCGCAGCCTGCTGTGCGGCCGCACGCAGTGCAGCCAGCTGAGCGTGTAGCTGCTCCATTTGGCCGGCCGCCATGGGCTGAGCAGCTGCTGCCGGATAGGCTGCAGCAACCGGCTGCTGGCCAGCAGTCGGCAGCTGAGCAGGGGTCGCGTGGGCAGGCGCCCCCGCCTCCTGCTGCACAGCAGCAGCGGCCGGCGCTTGTGCTGCAAGCCCAGGGTGCAGTGCAGCCACTGCCACTGCCGGGGCCTCTGCTGGCTGCAGCTGCTGAGGCGGCGGAGGCGCCACCGAGGGTGCCGCCGGTGCCACGGGCTGCACAGCGGGCGCTGGCACTGGGGCTGCTGCTGCCGGCTGCTGGTGCTGCTGGGCCGGCGGCGGCGCAACGGGCTGGCCGCTGGGCACTGCATCCGGCTCAATCTTGGGCTGCTGTGCAGCTGGCCGCACCGCTGCCGCTGCGGTAGCAGCAGCAGCAGGGTGAGCAGCAGGAGGCAGCTCCCCCTCCTCAGCTGACTCAGCCTTGACCATCGGCACAGCTGCCTGCTGCGCCTGCTGGGCTGCCTGCTGCGCTGCACCCGCCACCAGCTCCCCTTCCTCTGGCGGGCCGCTGGCCTCCCGCTCCTGCTGCGCCTGCTGGCCCTGCTGCGCCGGTGGGTGCGCTGCCGCCTGGCTGCCCGGCTGGGGCGTCTGCTCGCGGGAGGTGCCGCCCTCAGACCGGAAGTTGCGCCAGTCCCGCTCCAGCTCCTCCCCGCTCTCAGAGTGCTCTGAAGCAGGGTGTTTGAGTGCAAGCTGCGGTGTTGGCGCACTGCATGGCTGTGGGGCTGCAAGTCCGCAGCGGGCCAGAGGCGGCCAGCAGGGGAGGCACGCGTGGGCCAGCAAGTGCAGCTGGACACGGCCACACAGCCACGCTGCTAGCCTGCCAGCCTGCCAGAGACTAACACCGAACAAGTCCATCTCGCAGAATGGCGACACAGAACAAAACAAGCGACTAATGTAAGAAGGGCGCACCGGTGTACTTGGACACAAAGTCCCACAGCGAGCGGCGCAGCTCGCCGTCGGCGCCGCCCACCTCGGCAATCCTGCGCCCGGGAGGGACGATGAGCAGGGCGGATGGGTGAGCGGGGATTTGAGGCGCAGGGCGGGCAGTGCACAATTGCACACAGTGCTGGGGTGCAATGCAGTGTCGAGGGTGCGCTTTGCTTTGAACATCAGCCGACGAAACCAAACACGTCACAGCAGCTGGCCACAGCAGCAAGGCGCCGCACCGGTCCCCCACGGTGCCCAGGTACTTGCGGCTCTTGTTCTGCACCAGGCGCGGGTCCATCTCGCCGCCCTTGCGCTGTGGGGGGAGAGGCGGTTGCAGGGCAGACAGCACGAAGGTGAGTGTGTTGGCAGTGCAGTTACCAATTCGGCATCAATCATGAAGTGCCAATTAACCCACCGGCTGTTGAGTAAATTGCCGTGCACGAGTTTGCAGCAGCCAAACCACAATAAGCCACATCAAGTCAAGCCCACCCGCCCACCTGCAGGGTGCGGATCTTGCGGACCAGGGTGATCGTGTCGGGCCCCAGCGTCTCCTCAGCCTTGGCGTACCACTCGTCCCGCGGGTGCTGCAGGGGAAGGCAGCCCATAGAGCAACACATTAGGTGGGAGGGAGAGCAGCCCTGCAGCGCACTGAACGCACTTGCAAGCATGCGCTGCGGCCAGGCACGTGCACGACAGCTGCTCCCACGGTGTGCCCCCACCCTGACCTCCACCCGCTCCCCTCACCGCAGCAGCCGCCGCCTGGTGCGCCGCCGCGTGCTTCAGCACCGCATCCGCGGGTGAGATGCGGGTGGAGGCGCCCGGCCCCATGCGGCCGCCGCCCGGCGGCAGCGGGGGGCGGGATGCGGCACGCGTTTTGACGGCGCTGCCGCCGCCGGCGGGCTTGGAGGGCTTGAGGTGCGCCTTCTCCATCTCTCGCAGGATGCCCAGTACCCGGGTTTCCAGGTGGGAGGCTGCGAGGCAATGGGAGATGGCAAGCACTTGTCAGGAGAGGGGGGCCCGGGTGGCTGTTCCAGCTCTGGCAGGAAGCTCAGCAGCGGCAGACTGAGGCGGAGGGTTATGACGCATGCCGCGTGGCGACCTGTGGCGGGCATGGCAAGCAATGCCCTGCATGTTTGGAGCTTGCAAGAGCTTGCAAAGGGAGCGAGCCACTGCGAACAGCGAGCTAGCCGGGCAGGCTTGGTTGCCCAATGTGTAAAATGCCCCAACACCCCACAGCAACAACAACAGCTTACCCTTGGGCCAGCGGTTGGGGTCCACAATGCGTGCCATGGCCAGGGCGTGCCGCTCCCGCGTCTCACGGTCCTGCGTGGCAGTGTGGGGTTGAACAAGAGGCATTGAACCAGGGCAGTGAACCGGACCAAAACTTGCCGCCACTGGCCTGCCACGCTTGCAGGCGACGAGTGCACTGCCGATGCAAGCAGTCGGCGTTTGCTTTTCGCACCAAACCCACCTTGCCGCTGGACTTGATTTGGTCGGCCACCGCCACCTGCAGCTTCTCGGCCAGCCCCAGATCGGCATCCTCCGAAATCCTGCAGGACAGCGGGCAGGCAAACAACCAGGCGGTGAGCGCACACTGAGCGCTTGCAAGAAACCAGGCGCCCAGATAAGTGGCGGAGCCCCCAGCAAACCAGCCGAGCCTCCAGGCACAGCAGCAGGCTCAGCTCACTTGTCCCATGCGTTGTTGCCGTGCCGCCAGGCGCCCAGCATGAGCATCGAGTCGTCTTGGGCGGTCCACTCTGCTGTGCGCATCCACTGCAGGCAGGCACCAAGCGGGGGGCATCAGCCAGTTGGGCACCAAGCGTAGCGGCAATGCAAACTTTGCTATCCTGGAAACCCCGCCGACAAGCCAGAGGCTCTGGTGCAGCATGAGGTGTGGCTTTGAAGCGCAACTGCCGCCAGACAGACAAGCACAACTGGCTGGACTGGGCAATGCCTGGGCACGTGCCTGCGTGAGCGCGGGCGTCTCATCCTTGGCTAGCCGGAAGCTGTCGGCCAGCGGCTCCGGCAGGGCGGCGATGCGCCGCTCAACCAGCTTCCACTGCCGCAGCTGGTCCAGCAGCTCCTGCAGGCGAGGAAGGAATGGATAATCAGTTTAGAGGGCATGGCTGCACAACGTTTCCCGACTCGGCTTGATCGCAACAACAGCAAGCAAGAGTATGGCACGCCGCCAGCAGGCGCGCTGCTGAAACCGGCGCGCCGGCCCCACGCGCACCCACCTGCGCTCGCACTTCCACCCCAAACCAGTCCAGCTTGGCTTCGGGTGGCTTGGGACCCTTCTTGTTGTCCCGGCTGCCCTCCGTCAGCAGGGAGCCGGCAGGGGACGTCTCCCTGAACAGCCGCACCGCCTCCTGCAGACAGGTGCACGGCAGGAGTGAGCTGAGGCATGCACTGCTGGGTCCCAGCCCAGCGTGCACGGCGTGCCGACCAGCAACTGCAGCACCCACCCCCACCCCCACAACCACAACCACACGCCTGCCCACCTGGCAGGCGCGGTGCAGGCCGTACCACAGCGCCAGCCGAGCCCGCTCTGTGGCAGTCTCCAGCGCGCCGCCCGCGTCTGCGGCACGCAGGGTGGAAATGCATGGCCAGCACCAGCGGTGGCATGGTCAGGTCGGCAGCCGAGCGATGCCACACTGGAGTGCTCTAGTCATCCATCTGGCACTCAAGGTCAAACTTTTCACTACGCACAGAAACAGCAGCAGCAGCAGCAGCAGCAGCTTGCAGCTTGCTGCTGCTGCTCTTCCAGGCCGCCAAATGCTGCCACTCAAGAAGATGGCCAAGGCCAGGCGCACCTTGGCAGACCAGGTCCAGCTTCTTCACCACGCCGCGCTGCCGCACCGCACGCAGGAACGAAGCCGCATCCTTCTTGGTCAGCGACTGGGGGAACTCGGCGGGGCGGGGCCCGTGCTCCTGCGCACGAATGGAGAAGATGTCCCCATTTCGACTCTCCCAGAATTTCCCCCAGAATCTCCCAGAAGCTAAGTTGCGGCTTGGGCCCGTCCACCCACCTAGACACTTCTCAACGCATTCTCAGCGAACCTCAGCAGCTCACCACACGCCAGTTTGAAGCCAACCAACGACCACCTGCCACACTTGTTTCCCCCTACCCACCGCACCAGCACACGCAGCTCACCAGGCCAACCAGGTTGCCAACCGAGTCCACCTCAGGCGGCCACACATCAATGCGCAGGATGGCTCCCTCCACAGGGGGGCCCGGCTGCGGCCCGCCGCCCCGCGTGCCAGAGGCCGCGCCTGTGGGGCGGGGCGCGCAGAGGTGAGCATAGCATGTGCGTCATTGCAAGGCCTGTTGGTAGCTGTAATGGGCCAGGCAGCACGCACAGAGTGGGAGCCCGATGCCCGTCCTGCCGCTGTCGATGCAACACGCTACATCAAGCCAGCCCACACAGTCGCATGTGTTTGTCAACAGCCCCGCCCTTCCTCACCCCCTTTCTTCTTCTTGCTGCCGCCGGGGTGGTAGGCCGCGCCGCCTGCGCCCTGTAGCAGGCACAAGTCGCGGGGTCCTCTTCAAGGGTTGGTGCGCAGCAACTCGCGCCAGGCCACCTCAGCGGTTTGGTGCGCAATGACTTGTGGCAGTGCAGGCCACCTCGGCATGCCATTGCTGCCCCCTCCACCGGCCCAGTGCAACACCCATCGAGAAGTGGTACAGCACTGTCTGTTGCGAGCTTCTTCTCCCAAGCTATCATCGTACCTTGGGCTCCGCATCGTCAAATGCCAGCGCCACCACTTCTTGGTCCAGTGGCTGCCGCATGCGGGAGGCGCGCGTCCCAGCCTCCAGCTGCTCATGGCAAGCAGAGACAGTTGCGGGTCAGCACTGTTGAAAAAGTGGACACGGTCGCTGGGCGGGGAAGCATGCACGAGGCGCGTGTCCCCATCTCGAGCTGTTCATGGCAAGCAGGGCCGTTTGCATGCACAGCTGGGATGACACCACCAGCAGCCGCAGGTGTGGCTCAACCCCGCCCACTCACCACTTCCGTCTGCTGCTTAGGCCGCTGCTCCTCCGGGATGAGGCGGCTCCAGAAGGCGGCGTCATCCTCGCCTGCACAGGATGCAGCGTTCGGAGCGTGTTGGCAGTGGGCAGTTGGGGTTGGGGGATGAAGCAAGGTGCGATTCAACCGCCGCGGACGCGCCGGGTCTGCACCCTGTAGCAGCAGCAGGGAGGTTGCACCTTGCGAACCCAACCATGCCCTGCCCGGGTTAACAAAGGACTAACTCACTGGTCTTGAAGGTGGCCACGCTGAACTGGCCCAGCAGCTCGCCCATGCGGCCAGGGGCCTGCCCGTGCGCCTCTCCGGTGTCGTGCACCAGCTGCAGCAAGTCGGATGGACGGGGGGCAATGATGGGCAGGCTCAGCATGACAGGAACGCAGCCCGCTGGGGCAGCCCGCCAAACGCATCCGCGCCAGCTTGACGCCAATCTAACTCGCACAACACTCCACACAAAGAAGCCAACCGTTGGGCACTCCAGGATGGGGGCATCCAGGCCTCCTTCCACCACACCGTTGAGTTGGCTCCTGAAAGGGGCACAACCCCGGAACCAGCCCAGCAAGCCCACCTCTGCCCGCTCCAGAATGGCATCCAGATCTTCCTCCACCACAGCCTGGCCGCGCGCCTCCTCCGCCGCCGCATCCTCCTTGAACAGGTCCTCCGCCCCAAAGCGCAGGATGGCCGCCATCTCTTCCTGCAGCCCAGCGTGAAGGAAGAAGCAGGGCAGGCAGGCAGGCAGGCCGTAAAGGGAGGTTGGCCGCATGGAGTGGCAGCCAATGCCAAAAGCCAGCGCAGCGCTTGCGACAGGGGCTCAGGCAGCATGCGCTGCGCGGATGGCAGCACAAGAACGGCAGGTCGGCATCAGAACAGCGCAGCGCTGCCGCACCTTGCCAAACATCTGCTTGGCCTGCTCCTGGCCGCCGCCCGACCCCAGCACCGTGCGCCCGCTCGTGTCCATGCGCTGCGGGGGTGGCACACAGACGCACGGAGTGCAGGTCAAGACACCACACAGCCAGCTGAGTTGACAGCAGAGCGCCTGAGGGCTACTGCCCAGAACAGAACAGAACAGAACGGAGCAGAGCAGAACTGAACAGGCTGAACTGAACAGAGCACCGCAGAGCAGCCCCACCTGGATGACCAGGTGGCCCAGCGCCTTCCGCCCGCTGCATCCCCATGCCCTGACGCACCCAAGGGCCACCAATCTGGTCACAACAATACAAGAAAAGGGCCCCACCTGGATGACCAGGTGGTCCAGCACCATCTTCTGCTTGGCCCGCTCCAGAATGTCCTCCTCCACGCTCCCGCTGGTCACAAAGCTGGCAGGGGAGAGGGGGTGCAAGCTTGCACTTGGTGAGGTGCCAGTGAAAGAGAGAGAATGCGAGCGAGCGGGCAAGTTGAGTGAGCCCTTCTCTTCGCCACGCTGCCTCTCAGCTCAAGGGTGCACACACAGCGCCCAACGCGCCGCCCACCACCTGCCCACCACCCGCATAGCTGGCAGCAAGTACCGAGCCAATCAAGTTCCAGCCAGCCGGGATAAACGAGCTCCGCACCGGTAGATGTTCACTGTGTCCTTCTGGCCGATGCGGTGTGCGCGCGACATGGCCTGCAGGTCGTTCTGTGGGTTCCAGTCTGCGGCAGTGGGGAGGGGCACAGAGCGGGCTGGTCGACTTGTGCACCGACCGGCTTGTGCAGCGGCTAGCCTGGACAAGGCCAGCAGCCTGCCGCTGATCTGCACCAGTGCTACGAGGGCCAGGGCCATGTGTGCCGCGGCAAGTACGCACGTGATGGGCACAAGTCGATCGGTAGAGCAGTACGCTCCATCACCCCTCACCCGAATCAAAGATGATGACGGTATCGGCGGTGGCCAGGTTGATGCCCAGACCGCCGGCGCGCGTGGACAGCAGGAAAGCAAAATCGGGGGAGCCTGCGGGAGGGGTCGGTGGCAGGGGGTGGCAGCAGGTGAGGAGAACCGCCCAATCGGCACAGTGAACGTGGACAGCAGGGCGGCTGGGGCAGCCAGCATGCGGTTGACACGGCAGAAAGGCACGGAGCGGCGACGAGAGCTCCGTACATTGCGGGCCAGCAAGCCCCAGCACCCACAACACCCCAGCACCCACCGGGGGCGTTGAAGTGGTCCATGGCCTGGTGGCGCTGGTGGGCGGGGGTGGAGCCGTCCAGCCGCTGGTGCGCAAAGCCGCGCAGGCGCAGCAGGTCTGCATTGGCAGATTGCAACAGAAGGGCGGCTTCAACAAAGACAAAGAGCGTCCGTACGCTGGGGTAAAACAGGTTCGGGCATTTTTACCCCTGGCTGCATTCACCCGATTGCAGCAACGAAGGGAGATTCACGGCACTCGCCGCTGTTGGCGCCCAGCATGCGCACCATTTGGCAGCTGCTCTCCATTCGCACCAACAAGCAGACAGAGCAGAAGCCATCAATTGAGCCCAGCCGCACAGCAGCACCCACCGCTGATGATGTCCAGCATTCGCACCATCTGGCTGAACACCAGCACCCTGCAGAGGGGCAGAGTGGCACAGCGCTCGGCCGGCGGTTTGGCTAGCCAGGCGACTGGCAGCAACAGGGGCTGCAGCACGCTGTGTGGCAGCCGTCAACAGCCCAGTGGTGCTTGCAACGGCCCAGCGCCTGCAGCCGTATCATTGATTTGACCCCTTAGCAGCCGCGTGATGCAGCCGTGCGATGAACTTCTGCCTTCACAAGGCCAGCCCGCACCTGTGCCCCGTGGCGTGCAGCCGCTTGAGCAGCTTGTCCAGCAGCACCATCTTGCCGCTGGTCACCACCAGGCGGGTGGCCACGTCGTCGTCGCCGCCCGCACGCAGACGGTACTCCTCCTGAATCAGTCATCAGGGCCAGCCATAGAAACACAATGTAAAGGTGCTGCAGCTGCACATGCGGGTGACCACATCCAGGGTAGCCAGTTCTCCCCGTGTGGCAGTACCAGATAAGCATGCCACTGGCATCCAGTGCATGCGACCCGGCCCGCTTCGTAAGCACTGTGCCCGAGGGCGGTTCACACTGCGGCAGGGCAGCATGGTACCAGCACGCCTGCCCAGCGCACCTCAGCTGACTGGAAGAGGAAGGGGTGGTCTGCAGGAGAAAGGGGAGGGAGACAGCCATGCCACAGGTGGGCAAAGTGCTGCCACTCGGCACCAGGGAATTGAGACGTGCACAGCGGCGGAGCTGAGCTGCAGCATGCATGGCTGCACCCGAGCTGCCTTGCGCAGCTGCCGCCAGCGTGCGTGCAACCTCCATGCAAGAGCGCTCAGCTCGCTGCACCGCCCTCAAACCCTTGCAAGGGCCCCCCACTCACTGCAGCACTTCTTCAACTCCACAATGATGTTGAGCAGGCTGAGCTGGCTGCGGGCGCCCTGCACAAGCAAGAGGGTGTCGGGCGCGAGGAGGTGTGAACGGCATGGGTTGCCGATGGAAGGTGATGAAGGTGATGATGCGCAGGCACGCGGATGGCCACGGCTGCCGCCAGGTCCCATACATGCAAGCCATCGGTGCTCGCCTTCATAGTCACGCCTGTTAAACAGAGAGGCAGGGAGGGATGGAAGGAGGAGACAGGCAACCGGACAGCGCAAGAATTACACCCATTGTTGCCCCCTGCCCACCTTGTTGAGCTCCTTGAAGTTGCGGGTGAGGATCCAGCGGTAGTACTGGCGCTGCAGGGGGGTCATACCCACTCGCAGAATCTTCTCGTGCTTGGGCGGCAGCGACTGCAACGAGGGGAAGGGGGCTAAGCAGGGAGAGGTTAATAAATGGCGCTGGGAGGTCTTGCCAGCCACTCCTGCTCCTCGTGCTGCCGATGCACTCGTAGGAAAAACATCGCAGTCTGGCGCGACCAACAGCCAATGCTTTCACAATACGTGAAAGAGCAAGTGGGGAGTGCCGAGACTTGGCCACGCACCTTCTCCACATCCTTGATGACGCGGCGCAGCAGGTGGGGGCGCAGCGTGGCGTGCAGGCGTCCCACCTGGGCAGGAAGAGGAGATTGGCGGGGCGGCCAGGTGACGGGGGTCTGTGCCACCTGGGTGCGCAGACAAGAGCTGCCGGCGCCCAGGCTGACTGATTACCATCCGGCAGCGTTACTCGCACTGCACCTCCTGGTTAGCAGTGGTGGCACATCGCTCTGCATGCGGGGACTCCCAGCTGCAGCTGCTCCGCAAGGCAAGCGCTGCTCAGCACGCACCGACTCGGGGTCCTGCATGTTGAACTCGTCCTCAAACTCCTCGCTGCGCATTGCGACAGACAGACAGACAGACAACGGGTTGGTGGTTTGGCGAGTGGGCAGCCCAATGTGCCAGGAGAGACCCTGCACGTTGCACCCATCCGCAACTGAAACCCCTCGCTGCAAAGTGTGACTACATGCGAAGTTCAAACCTTGCTTTCAGCATCGGCAGAGGCAGCCCAGCATGCTGAGGCACCCCACGCGAGCGTGCTGCAGCGAGCGGAGAGACGCAGGGAAGTGCCGGGCTGGCAGCAGCAGGCCACCGCCCGCCCTTGCAAATCAGCAGGGCAGGCCGCCCCCCTCACCAGTCGGGGAACTTCTCTGGGTGCAGGAAGTGCAGCAGCGCCCACAGCTCCTTGATGTTGTTCTGCGAGAAGGCAGGTGTCGTTCCGCAGACAGCACGCGTCAAGGCTTGATGCAGGTTGGCGGAACCCCATCCTAATCAAGATCGCTGGCCAGCAGCCGAGCGCGATGAACACGCGCAGCAAAAGCGCATCAGAAGGCATCCGCGCCGTGCCCGCCACCCACCTGCAGCGGCGTGCCCGTCACCAGCAGCTTGTTCTTGAAGCTCCACTGGATCAGCTCCTGCGGTCCGTATTGCAAGGGGGGCAAGGCAGCGAGCGCTGAGCTACCAACCAGCAGGACATTGCCCAGACACGCCACAGCACACCCAGCGTTGCTGCAGCACCCATGTGGGCCCTTGCTTGTGTGCGCACCTTGTACAGCGCGCTCTCGTCATTCTTCAGGCGGTGCGCCTCGTCCACCATCATGTAGGCCCACCTGCAGCGGTTGAACGAACATGGAGCGTTGAGTGGCGGCTCTTCAGCGCCAGGAGTGCAACGGTGGGTGGTGCGCCAACCTCAACCCACAGGCCCAGCCGTGCAGGGGAACTGCTGTGAACCCATGCAGCGCCCAGGAGGGCAAGCTCCCTTTGCCCGCTCGCCTGATGGGGCGCAGCACCTCTGCATCCTTGAGCACCATTTCGTAGGTGGTGATGAGCGCGTCAAACTTGTACTGCAGAGTGAGAGACAAGAACACAACTTGTGAGAAAGGTGGGAGCACATCAGCTGGGTTGGCATGGCATTTCAGGCCGCCCACACCTAAGCAGAGGGGGCGTGCACACGACATAACAGGGAGGCAGGTCGCGACAGTTGCAAGCTGCTGCGTCCATCGACTGGCATATGAAAGAGCGGGTGAAACCGCACCTGGCGGCCCATGGGGTTGCCTGTCTCCCACTCAAATGCGCGCAGCACCTGCAGGGCAGAAGGGCAAGCACACATCGCTGTGGAGAAACACGTGAACTGCTGCCCAGGGTTCTGCCTGCTGCAAAGTGAGGACAGCATACTGCGCACTCCGCAGGCGTTGTGCCTGACCTGTTGTGCACATCCCGCCTGGCAGGCCGGCCGCCCCACCCGCACCCACCTCGCGCGACTGAGCATCTCCCACATACACGATAGTGTTGACGGAGGGGATCCACTTGCGGAACTCCCTGCAGAAAATTAATTGTACACAGCTTGAGCGCTGGGGTGGCAGGCTGTGCGTCCGTGGATACGCCGCAGCATGGTGCTGACTGCCTGCCGGAGCCGGCCTCAACACTGCCTGCCGGAGCCGGCCTCGACCCTGTCCACCAGAGCCGGCCTCAACCTTCCCAAGCTGGAGCCCGGCTGAAGCGCAGCGCAGCGCAGCGCAGCACAGCACAGCACAGCGCAGCGCAGCACGCACCTGATCCAGTTGGGCACTGTGGACAGGGGGACCACCACCAGGAAGGGACCCGCAATCTGCTGCACCTCCGACAGGTAGCCTGCAGCGGGAATGATAGAACAGAACAACACAAGCCAGATCAGTGCGCTGCTGGGCGAGGTGGAAACCCTGTCTGCACCTCCGACAGGTAGCCTGCAGCAGGGATGGGGTGCAAGGCAGACGAAACAGTCGAGCTCGCGCAGCAAACGTGACTGCCGACCAAGGGAATCAGGCTGCAGGGTGCTGCACACGCAGCTGAGCCTCTAGAGGTGAAACAGGGCTGCGGCACCATGCAGTTGTGCCAGCAGGGCAGCTGGGCCAGGTGGCCTTGCGTTGCGGCACAGCCACGCACCAACCATGGAGGCGCACTGCACCGTCTTGCCCAGGCCCATCTCGTCTGCAGACCTCAAGGTGCAGGCAGAGAGGCAGCCGCAGTGAGCAAGGGAGTGTAGGGTAGCTGGTAGCTCGAACTTGCGGCCGCAGCGCGCCCCCACTGTGCGCCTCCACAAACGAGCCGACACATGCCAGACCACCAGTTCAACACAGCCATCGCCATCGCAGATTATGCCAGCAGCACCTGCCAGGATGCCGACCACGCAACAAGCCCGTCATCGCACCTGCCAGGATACCGTTCTGGCCGCGGCTCCACGAGTATACCATCCAGTTAAGGCCGTCCAGTTGGTAGTCGCGCAGCGTGCCGCCTGTGGGGGGTGAACAGCAGGCGACCAGCGGCTGAGGACGTGACGCGAAGCACATTGTGAAGAAAGTGACTTGTGCAACTTGTGAAGCAATCCGCCCAGCTGAGGTTGCTTGCACAGTGCGCCGCTTGGGAGACGGCAACCAAACCAGAGGGGCGTGTGGCAGCGGCAAGTGTGGCCAACAGCATCCAGGGTTTACTGCCCTACCACTGCTGCAGCACGCCACTCCTTCTACCACCATCATCTCACCCTTCAAGTAGTCGGGCTGGGAGTCCAGGGCACGATGGCCCTGCTCTGCAAACACGCGGCGCTGAGCATCAACCGTCTTGCGCGACTCCAGGATGCGCCGCTCACGCTCCTGCAGCCAAGAAATGAAGGCCCCAAAAGGAAAGTCAGCTGCGGCACAAACAGTTTTGCGCAACTGGAAATACGGCGCTTGCGTTCGTGCAGGGCGTCCTAACTGCTCTAGCCGACAGGAAGGAGCCCTGCTCCTCAAGAACTCCATCTCGAGGCATGCCTACACGATGCCCCCGGCCCCCCACAAACCATCTGCTACGCTCCCCACTGTTCCAAAAAGCCACATGCTATGCCCACCTGGAACTCCTTCACATGGTGCCCCTGCCCCACCGCCTCCAGCTCCGCAGCCGTCTCGTACGTGGCCTCGCAGTAGGGCAGGCCCCGCCACTTGACCAGGTACCTGGGGAGTCGCAGGGAGACAGGTGATTACAGCAAGTCAGCAGAGCTTCGTCCACTGTGTGAGGGTGTCCACAAGGATTCTCCCCGCAGGGTGGCAGGCCTGCACTTGCACTGGTCCAGGGGCAATGCAGAGAGGGCAAGCGATTCGCAGGACCACTCCAGGTCCGCATGGGGATGCGCAGAAGCAGCAGCATGCAGCAGTGACATAGCCTGCACTCACTTGACGCTGCCGTCGCTCCAGTGGCGCTCACCAATGACGCGCTCCGCCTGCGGTTAACGGGGCCAGCATATCAAGTGAGGGGCACGTCAACGGCAGGCACCACTGTGCCGGGGGTGCAGGGCCACGGCAGGCAGATGCACGGCGGGCTTGCAGTCAGCAGTTGCCCTGCTGCTTGTGCTCCTGCCCAACCGCTCCCGCCACGCGCTTCTGCGCCACTTGCACACACAGGGCGTGTCCATCCAATTGCACCCATGCACCTGCATCATGGCTCCCGTATCAATGAAGACCGCCCCCCTCTCTCCCTCCCCACCCACCTGCTTGTACTCCTCCACAATCTCCTCCTCCATCTGCTTCTGCAGGTCCAGCAGCTCGCACTCCTCCCGGCTCAGCCAGGGCCGCCGCGCCTGCAGTGGGAGGCAGCAATGGAGGGTAGGTGATGCTGAGCAGCCAGCTATCGAGTGAGCCGTAATCCGCTGTGCTCAGGAACAGGTGGCGTGAGTGAGCAGCCAGGTACCGTCGGAGCTGCAGTCCGCTGTGTCCCGGGAAATGCGGCCTGAGGGTGCAGCCTGCCACATTCCCCGCATCTATTGCAAGCAGCACGCTGCGCACCTCCTGCTCCTCCACTTTCTTGATGTAGTTGAGGATGCGCTTGAAGCCCGGCAGCTGCACAAGAGGGAGGCGGACGTGCCCAGGCGAGTGCCGTGTCGCAGCATGCTGATTGAGATGCCACTTGAGATGCCACCCTGCAACTTTACCGCACAGCACAGCACAGCACAGCACAGCACAGCTCACTGATGCGTTTGGCACTGCCCCACCCATCCCCCCTCCCAGTGTGCACCTGCGCGCAGGTGGCCTTGAGCTCCCAGGTGCAGTGCAGGTAGGAGTTGCGGGCCCACTTGACAAAGAACTCGCGGCTGGCCCAGGGGTCGCCCGGGTTGGTGGGCGCGTTGGGCGGGTCCCTGCGGATGCGGGGGAGAGGCAGGCGGGCACAGTGAGCAGGAGGCCGGTCGTCCAGGCTGGCCGGCGCGTCGGGCGGGTCCCTGTGGGTGTGTTAGCAGATGCATGCATCATGGGACTAGGGCAGATGACGAGGACGACACGGGAGGCATCATCCAGCAGCTGTGCTGGCGCTTTCAAAAGTGCACACCTGTGTGTGATCACGCGCTCCACCTCGCCGTGCAGCGCTGTCCAACCTTCCCCAGGCGGCGCAACACTGACCGCAACAGCCCCCACAACAATGCGCACCTGTGTGTGATCACGCGCTCCACCTCGTCCCGCAGCGCCGCCAAGTCCTCCTCAGGCAGCAGCGCAAACGGCACCTTGCGTGCCCGCTTCGCCCGGCTCTCAGCCTCGTCCTCGTCGTCGCTCTCTGCAAGCAAGGTAAGGGAAGGGAACCAAAGCATGGCTGGATGGGATGCTGTACTCATTTGAGCAGCCCGCTCCGCTGTGCTCCTGAAAATCAACAAAGGCAGGCAGACGGAAACACAGGGCACCGAGTGGGCAAGGCCCTGCCAAGTCCCCATGCACACACCGGCATAGAAGCCTGGAGTGGTGGAGCGGTAAGGAGCCGGCTTGGCCACGGCCCCGGCTGCACTGCCGCTCGAGGCTTTGGAGCCGCCCGCCATGCCGGTAGCTGAGGCCACCTTGCGCAGCCAGGGCGGCTGTGCTGGCTGGAAGGATTGCGGGATGGGGGCTGCCGGAGCAGAGTACTGCTCGTGCTGCGGCTGCCCGTAGAGGTGCTGCTGTGCGTGCTGCGGCGGCACGGCGTGCGCCTCGGCCGCCGGCGCAGCGGGCGGCAGGTGTGCTGCCCAGTCGGGCACAGCTGCAGGCTGCTGCCAAGCAGCCGCAATGTCCGTTGGCGCAGGCACCGCCGCCGGTGCGGCGGCCGCCGCCTGCTGCTGCCAGCGCTGCACCGCCGCTGGTTGCTGCACCATGGCTGCTGCCGGTGCTGCTTGGAATGCCGCAAGCGCAGGGTTGCCTGCCGCGGCGGCAGCTGCCGGCTGGTAGCGCTGCTGAGGTGGCGGCGCCTCCCCTTCCTCATCAGACTGCTCAGCATAGTTGGGCTTCACAGTCTGCTGCCGCAGATTGATGCGGACCACGTTGCGCCGCGGGGCTGCACCACCTGCCGGCCTGCCGCTGCTGGCACCTGAGGCCTGCTGCGCGCCAGCATGGTCACCATAGCCAGGCGGCTGCCACTCATCCTCGCCACGCTGCACAAACGGAGGGATTGGGTGGCAGGAGAAGGGGTGACGCGAGTGCGGAGCAGCAGCCGCGGCGGCGGCGGCGACATTGCAAAACTGCTGGATAACAACGCAGCAGCAACAGTCAGCAGAGGAGGCACGCGCCCCGGAATGCTCAATCACCCATCCACAACCTGCCACCCAACTGCAAACACCCCACCTTGCGCTTGGCAGCGCCGCCGCTGCCGCCGGCCTGCTGCAGCGGGGTGCCGCGCGCCACAGCCCTCAGCTGCCGAGCATCCTCCTCATCCTGCTCATCCTCATCCTGGGGGTTCACAACAAACAGGATTGCAGGGCGGAACGTCACGACGGCACGCATGGCATGGCGAGCAGGCAGGGAGCCCACACCAGCCAGCAAGGCGACCTCCTAGAAGATGAATTGGTGAAACCTGATGGGAACTGCTCCCCCCTCCATGCAACTTGCCCCCCACTTGCCTACCCGCTTGCAGGCAGCTCTAAACACAAGTGCAAGCCACCGGTTCTGATCAGAGTGCCGCCCACAAGCCAGCAGTCGGCCCTCACCAGGTCGTCATCCTCGTCCTCCTCCTCCGACTCGTCTTGGTACTCCGGCTCCTCGTCATCCTCATCTTCACAACAACAGGCAGTGCAGCACAGGGAGGCTTGAAGGCCACGCAGCGCGGCAGTGGCCACCCGGCGCCCCGCCGCGCGCTGCACCCTATCCAACCCTGGGCGCGGCGTTCCGAGGCATGTGCCGCCCCGCACGCACCTCCCTCGTCCTCCATCTCCTCATCCACATCAAAGTCTTCGTCGTCCGCCCTGCAGGAGCAAGCAGGGCGCAGCAGGTGAGGTCCCGGCAAGCCTGCCCGAGGGTGCGGCCGCTTGAAAGTAGGGGGCGCCTCGGGCGGCGGAGGCGGTGGCGAGCGGCGGCAAGCAGGGTGCAGCGGCGGGCCCCCGCTGCGAGCCCTGGAGGCCCTGGAAGCTTGCCTATCGTTGTCCTCGTCCTCTGAGGCGTAAGAGTAGGGTGCCCAGCCTTTGCCGGCCATTGTGGGGCTCCTGGGGCCCCGATCGCTTCCCTGCTGACTTCTAGGGCACGATGGTGCGCTTGCAGGGGGTTGGGACGCGGCGGGGGCGCCGCTGCGAGCGTGGCACGAGGGGGCGCTGCGAACCCCCCGGGAGACCCCGCGAAACGCAACAGAGGGTTGTGAGAACTCAAATCCGTCGCTCGCCGGCTTCCCCCGCCCCCCTTGAGCTCGTGCTGGCCATGGCCCCTGCCCAGGCCCTGGCGAGCTCGGCACCTCCACCCCCAGCCCCCTGGGCAATTTTCGACGGGTCGCCAGTCAAATTCTGGCAGGTGCTGGCCATCCACAATTGCATCCCACTGCCCAATTGGCACCAATAGTACTGTTCTGCTCACCCAGCTGCGCGCAGCAGCGGGTCACACCGCCGTCATACTAGCGCCGCATGCCGGCTTCAGGACTCGCCGCCCAGCCATGCAGCAATGTAAGAAAATGCGCATTACATAACTCTCAAGCGCTCACGGTTCTCGCTCTACAATGCTGTAGACGAAGGTATGCAGGGTTGGAAGCATGGCAAGGGTTGAGCGAATAGTAAAAGCACATCCATTGCAAGGGAGTTCTTGAAAAGTGCAAGCGGACGGAAGCGCCGCGGGCGGGAGCCGCCCCGCTGGCCATTGTATCGTCAACAAGGTCCATGAGAACGAAGATGGCAAAATCTAGCAGGTTTCACGCAAAAATGTCAGATTGCAAGGCAGTCGTGCGCTGTACTCAAAACTTGCGCGCCCATCAGAGGCTCAAGGCGCAGGCCACTCCCCACACCTGCGAGCACAGCGCAGCAAGCAAGGAACACGGCATTTGAGACAGCCTGCAAGAAGGCTGACACCGCTTGCAAACCTGGTGACAGATCAGCCTGCAAGGCATGCAACGGTCCTGCCCTGCCAGCCCGTTCATTGCCTCCTGCCCTTCCCAGCCCGCTCCCAGCACCATCTACTCACCAGGCAGGAAGCCAGGTACAGGTTGCGCATCGAGAACAGCTGCAGCAGCGCCAGCTGGCGTGCATGCTGCTCCTGCGCGGGCCGCAGCTGCGCCGCTGGCAGCTGCGCTGCATAGGCATGCATGAGCTGCCGCCTGCCCCGCAGCTCTTGCCGTGCCGAGATGCACAGCGGCAGCAGCACTCCCACCACCACGGTCATCCAGCTGAGGATGGCCAGGCACTGGGAGGGTGGGCCGCCGCCGGCCTGCTCGATGAATGCGCCAGCGGACAGAGAGATGGGCAGGCTGCGGCAGGGTGCAGTAAGGGTGAGGGTGAGGGGGTGGGG
>VIYQ01001995.1:0-15024 GCA_009928355.1 Chlorella sp. CH2018 | reverse complement strand
AGTAGGGGGTGGGGTTGGGTGGGGTGGGGTGTCGACTCAAAAGAATGGGCGGCAGGGGCGGCGGCGTGTGGGTCGCAGTGCCCCTGCCGCTGTTCGCTACGGATGATGCGGCGCTGCGGCACACAAGCAGCCCAACTCAAAAGGGCTGCGCTGTGGCGCGCTGGCAAACTTGAGTTGAGAGCGGTTTTCCTGGCAGTGCAGTGGGGCCCTAGGCCGTGCACCGATCAGGCGCGGCAGGCGGCCGCTTCGCCCTCCCGCGACACCAGCAGAGCGCGCACAGCGGCCAGGTCCCCAGCCTCCATGCTGCACCGCTTCTTGCAGCGGCGCGGCGGCGCGGTGCGCTGCGAGGCATCCTCGGCAGCCGCCTCAGCATCCACCGCCGCCGCCGCTGCCGCCGCGTACGCCGAGGGCGTCACCCAGGGCAGCGGCTGCGCAGGCGCTGTGCTGGCTGCGCACACCCTCAGCTCCTCATCCTCGTCAGACAGCTCGCAGGGGGCTGCTACCGCCAGGCGGGCCGCAGCCGTGAGTGAGCTGCCTTCATCGGAGCCCAGAGAGGCGGAGCGTGCGGCGGCAATGGCCACGGGCGACGCGCGCGCCAGCGTGGGGCGGCACGCCACAACCGGCGGCACGGCCGCACAGGCGGTGGGGGCCGCTGGGGGGCCCAGCGGTGGCCAGGCGGCACGGCCGGCTGCCAGGGCCTCCATGGTGGAGAGAGCCTCTGCCAGCTCTGCGCTGTCGACGCGGGCCCTGTGAGCAAAAAAGGAGCAGGGCAGGGCAGCCGGCGGCGGGCAGGGTCAGCCAGGTGGCAGGATAGGGCAATGACAAGAGGATGTCAGGATGGAGAGATGACAAGAGCACTAGCAACCCTCACACTGCCTCGCCTCGCCACCGCACTCCCTGGAGGCCCTGCCCCACCACCCCCACCTGAAGTCCAGGCGGAACAGCAGGTCCAGCTCCATGGCATTCAGCTCCCGCAGGCTCACCCCCGCCACCTGGGCGTAGTGCGAGTTGGCGTAGTACTGCGGGGAGGAGCGGAGGGGAGGAGCGATGATGGATCGTGAGGTGGCGTGCAGGAGGGCGGGCAGGGCGGGGCAGCACACAGTGCAGCGGTCTGCGACCGGCCAGCGGGTCCAGCGGCACAGAGCCCATCAGCATGGTGGAGCGTCCCAGCTCAACCATGCATTGTGCAGAGAAGAAAAACCTGCCTTGTCGTCGAAGAACTTGGTGGCCACCACGCAGCCCACAGCCATGAGGCGGTGGGCGGTGAGTGCGTCCACGCGCAGCGGGCCGCCGCACGTGTTGCTGCCGCCGCGCTGCAGGAGGAGCGGGGAGCGGGGAGGGAGTTGAGGCGCAGCACGGCTTGTGGCCTGGCAAATGCATGGGTGCAGCACATCAGGGGTGCAGACCACCCTTGGACACAACCACAAAGCTGCGCCTTGCTGTACCCCGGGCTGCCACTGCACATGCTGCACCCCAAAGCATACCTGCAGGCGGGCCATGTAGGCGAACGCTGCCGTGAAGCACACTGGACTGCACTTGCAGTACTTGAGCAGCCGCGCAGCATACGCATCCAGGCTGATGCCTGCAGGGAAGCAAGGAGGCAGGGCGGGAGAGGTGGCAAAACTTGGCATGTTGTTGGGGTGCACGCTCAGCAGCGGCAGCCACCTCCCGCGCGCCGCCCTTGCGCGCACCCGCGCCCCGCACCCAACAAACCCCGCATACCCAGGGCATGACACATGGAACGCAAGCCCAGGCAGGCCACTTCCCCCCACACCTGGCGGGCGGCAGCCATGCAGGCGGGTGGGCGTCAACGGGCGGGGCGCCACGGCATCCTCAACAGCTGCCGCCTCCACCAGTCGCTCCACAGCGGCAGCCAGCAGCTGGGGGATGCCCGTGAGGACGTTGCCGGCGGCATCCAGCTGCACCGCGCAGGCCGCCTGCACCCAGGCGTGCTGCCGCTCGGCAACGTCTGCGGCGGCGGCAGTCGCGGCTCGGGCGTCGTCGCCCGCCGCCAGGCCAGCCGGCGCCAGTGTCAGCGCCATCTGGGCTCAGGCCCGCTCTAAGGGCCGGCGCGTTGCGCCTCCCAGCGCCTGCAGGGGGCCAGGGGATAGCGGTGTTGTGTCCTCGTCCGGACGCCAAGGCATGGAAGCCGCAGGTTAAAACCGCCGCGCTGCTGCGACACCTGGCGGCGTAATTCCATATGCGCTGGCCCGCAGGCGGCCGGCGTGGCGGCGCTTGCCTCAATGCAACTCCAGCAGCGCCTCGAGCCGCGTGCTTGTGGTCGCAGCTTTGGGACGAGCTGTGGAGGCCTGAAGAAGGCTGGGAAGGCGAAAGAATGTGGGGGAGGGCTGCCCGCCAAGCGTCTTGGCCTTGCACTCCTAATGCGCCGCAATTGCGGCGACCTGGGGGCCCCTTCCACTCCGACAGACCTTGCACGAGGTTTAAAATGGCGGCGGCAAGCGCAGCCACAGCCACAAAGCGGCTGGGTGTGCCTGCCCGCTTGGGGTGGTGGTTCCCGGGCCCGCTTGACGCAAACGGGTTAAGGCGGGCAAGCCGACCTGTTCAGCAGGGATTGCTGCTCTGCGACCATGCTCACCATGAATAGAGAGTTTGGATCGACAGGTGCAGGGCTGTGCCCCCTGTCCGACGCCGGGACCGTGCGTCCGTGGGCAGGCCTTCCTGACTGTGGGGCACTTCAAGCAAGCACGCTACACGCGCAGGGAATGCCAGGTTGCGCCAGAGTACAAGGGATTGCGTTGAGGACAGGAGACGAGGAAAAGGAATGCAGTGCTCGGATGGATCAGATGGGTTCAGGGTGAATGGGTGCATGAAATTTGGGCCCGACCCGCGGGCACATCCGCCAGTCAGTGTGCGATCACGCTGCCGTCTCGCACAGCTCTGCCGCCGCCTCTGCTGCCGCCTCCTCCAAGCCCGTGAACCGTGCCACGGCCTGCAGCAGCGCATGGGGCTGCTCCAGGTGCGCGCAGTGGCCGCACTCGTCCACCCACACCAGCTCCGCCTGGGGCAGCGTGTCGATGAACTGCTGGGCATAGTCGGGCCTGCGAGCGCGTGGCAGGGAGGGCAGAGAGGGCAGCAGGCTGGGAGGCAGGCGCATCTGGAGGGCAGCAGGCCAGGCTGGGAGGTAAGCGCATCGGGAGGGCAGCAGGCCAGGCTGGGAGGCAGGCGCATCGAGAGGGCAGCAGGCCAGGCTGGGAAGCAGGTGCACCTGCATCTGCATCGGCAGCAATGCCACAGCGCAACCGCGCACCACCGCGCATTGGCCCCATGCACTCAACAGGCTCAGCTGGCTGCCCGCCCCCACTCCGCCTCCCCCCACTCACGACAGGATCTCATCGTTGCGGCCCCACACCACCAGCGTGGGCAGCGACACGTCGCCTATCCGGTTGCTCACAGCGTAGCCGCCCGACTGCGGTTGTGAGGGGGCCGATGGGCAGCCTTGAGGGAGGCGACACGAGGATGGTACGCACCAGCGGCTCAGCTTCCCAAATCCGCTGCATGAGCAGGCGGCGTGCAGGCAGCCACCGGGCAGACCAGTCACTTTCAACACAACCCAGCAGAAGCCAACCTGCATGAAGGCAACGTTAGCCTCCGTCCAGCCCGGCAGGTGCGTGTGCAGGCGGCCGATGCGCATGGCGTCATCAGTCGCAAACTTCTGCTTGTTGAAGTAGGCCATCTGCGGGCAGGGTGGGGAGGGAGGAGCGCATGCCTCATTGGCCAGCAAGCGTGCTTGGATGCAGCGTACACGCATCCGGCCAGCGATGATGGAACAGGTTTTGCGTTGTTGGCCGACTGCTCAGAGTGGACTTCACAGCAGTGCCACACTCGCGCTCACAGGCACGGCCCCTGACCGAGCCTTTCCTGGTTGGCAGCCTGCCGCAGCGGCACCGAGCGCAGCACCTTGACGCCCAGGGTGGCCAGGAAGCGGGGCAGGGAGGCCAGGGGGCCAATGCCGTCAATGAAGCCCTGCGCAGAGAGCAGCACGGTTGTGGCGGTTGGGCGGCAGTAGGCGGGCCTCGCAAGATTGTGTTCCAGTGCAAGGCAAGCAAGGGCCGCCAGATGTTTACCGAGCCGGCTTCCCGCCACCCCTTGAACTCACCTGTGCGTCAATGAGCACCAGGCGCTCCAGGTCTTCTGGGTGGTTTGTGGCGTAGTCAATGGCCACAGTGCCGCCCAGGCTGGTGCCGACCAGCACCACGGGCCGCCCGCTGCCGCTGCCGTTGCCATTCCCGTTGCTGCCGCTGCTCTGCACAACCTGCTGCAGGAAGGCACGCAGGTGTGCCCGCTTCTGGGCCGGGCCCAGCTTCTGGTCAGCCCTCCCGTTGCCAAAGCCGCAGTCAGTGAATCCTGGAGCAGGGGTGCGGGGCAGCATTGCAGGGGAGACAGTCAGGCAGTTGCGGCGCCAGCCTGGCGGTGCTCTGGCTGCTGTGCGGCACACGCAACAGAAGCAACGGCCTTGCAGCCCCCACACCAGCTCACCCCAGCCAGCCAGGTCAACTGCATACACGTCTCCCAGCTGGCTCAACAGTGGGTGGAAGCGCCGGAACTCCAGGCAGCTGCTGTCAAAGCCTGCAGGTTGGAGGAGCGTGCAGCAGGGGGCAGGTAGATTGGATTGGATGGGCCATCATATCAGACGGACGTGACATGCGCCCTCAGGCTGCTGGGCAGGCAGGCAGGCTGCAAGCTGCCTCAGCAGCACTATGCCCCCTCCGCACCGTGCAGCAGCACAAAGGCTGGGCGGCCAGGTGTGGGGGCCTCCGGCCCAACAAACGCCGTGTCTGCCTGCCCAAAGCCCGGCACGTCCAGGGGGACGCGCCGCATCGCCGCCATCATGGCCCGCGCCGCCGGCTCCTCAATCTCAGCGGCAAACTCCGCGGGGATGAAGTCCGGAAGGCGCTGTGCCGCGGCCGCCGCGCGCATGGCGCGGCGCCGAGAGCCGCCGGCGCCCTGCCGCCGAACAGCGGCGGCAGCGGCGGCAGGGCGGGCGCCGCCGCTGGCGAATGGCCTGGCGCAGGCAGTGTGCGTCATCACGCATGCCGCGGGCGTGGTGGCAGCTGCTGCGGGCGCCATGGCGCGCTGCAAGCCTCACACGGGCGGGCCAGAAGGGCTATCCTGGCTTGAGGTCTCTTGCAGGGGTACCTTGGCGTGTCGGGCGTTTCAACAGCGCAGCCCTGGTCGCAGGAATTGCCTGCAATGGCCCATGGGCTTGCAGCGCTCCTTGCCAGGTCAGCCTGCTCAAATGCAGAGGGCCACCCTCAGCCCCGATCGTGGCTTCCCACTTCTCGCTAGGCTGCCCACACCGCTGCTGGGCTGCCGGGAGGGCCGCAGCTGTCCACAGCCGCCGATGGCCGCCTGAGGGGCGCACGAGAGGCCGCCTGAAGTGATCCCGCGGGCGCCATGTACATCAAGCAGGTGCTGCGCGCGCCCCGAGGCCCGCCGCCCGCCCCTGCGCCCCGACTAGGTCCGCCGCCCGCTCACTGCCGCCAGCCGCCGCCGGCGCCCCGCGCAGGTGATCATCGAGGGCTTCAAGTCCTACAAGGACCAGACAGTGCTGGAGCCCTTCTCCAACAAGATCAATGTCGTGGGTGAGCGCCGCCGTGGGGCGTGCTGCTGCTGCTGCTGCAGCCGCCGCAGCTGCCGCCACCGGCGGGGGTTGCGTTTCCCGCCGCCGCCCACCAGATGCAAGCGCCAGCTTGCTGTCTGGCTGCATGGCCGGCGCTGCCAGCGCATGCAGGCAGAATCTCAGTGCTGCATGGCAGAGCGGGGGTGTCGACAACTTGCTGATGTGTGCCGGCCACCCAGCTGCCTTGGCGCTCAAGCTTCCCGCCCGCCGTCTGCTGTGCAGTCGGCGCCAACGGCTCCGGCAAGTCCAACTTCTTCCATGGTAAGCCATTTCTGGCTCAGAGGAATGCTCTGGGGCCGATGCCTGTCAGTTGCTGGGCTGTCTTGTCCGCAGGAGCCGCAGCATCCACCTGTGCGTGCCGCCGCTGCCACACCATGCACCACAATCGAATCGCAACATCCCGGCTCCCCGCCTCCCCTGCCCTGCCCTGCAGCCATCCGCTTTGTGCTGGATGACTTGAACAGCACGCTGTCCCAGGAGGAGCGTCGCCGCCTGCTGCATGTGAGCTGCTTGGGGCAGAGGGCATGGCGGCGCGGGCACCGGGCACCCAACTGGCCGCCGGCGTTGCATTGCGGGATGGCGCCGACTTTCGACAAGACCATCTCTCCCTGCGTGCGGCCGTCATGTCATTACTGCAATTCAACTGCTGCAGGAGAGTGTGGGGCACCACGTCCTGAGCGCGTATGTGGAGATTGTGTTTGACAACTCCGATGGCCGCCTGCCGGTGGAGAAGACAGAGGTGGGTGCTGGGCGGGCAGATGCGTGGGGGGCGGTGACAGGGCCAACCGCATGCGTGAGCACTGCGTTGCCTGGCCCAAGCCGCCTGCTGTTGTGGGTTTTGCCCGGCCTCCCACTGCGCAAGCCATGAGAGTGGAGCCTGCTGCCCTCAGCCTGCCCCTGCCCCGACTGCCGCTGCCGGCAGGTGCGCCTGCGCCGCTCCATCGGCATGAAGAAGGATGACTATTACCTGGACAAGAAGCACATCACGTGAGTGGCTGTATTGAGTGGGCTGGTTGTCATAGTGTTTCATGGAGACAATTGCGAGACGGACGGTGGCTGTGTTGGCTGGCATGCTTCGTCTGCTGTTGGGGCAGAGGGGCAGCAGCTGCTCCCTGTCCCTGGTTGCTGCTGCAGAGGGGCACACCTAGCGTCATTCGAAGGCCGGTTGCGGCTGGCTGCTCATCTCACGATTGCCGCTGGCAGCTTATCTGCGCTTGCTTCCACCCTCCCCGCTGCCGCAGCAAGAAGGAGGTGGCCAACCTGCTGGAGAGCGCGGGCTTCTCGCGCTCCAACCCATACTATGTGGTGCAGCAGGGCAAGATTGCGCAGATGGCCAACATGAAGGCGAGCGGCGGGGTTGTGGGTGCAGGGAGGGTGGCTGGGTGTGTGGGAGGGCCGGGGAGGGCAGAGAGCAAGCTGGTGGCTTTAGCTGTAGTGAGCATTCGCGGCGCTAGCCTCCCTGGGTGAGCTGTCGAACCAGTGGTTGTTGTCAGCTGCGGAGGCCCTGCGTTTGCTAAGGACTGCATTTTGCAAGCTGCTGGCTGGCATGGCGCGGCCTCAACCTCCCTTGTCCTGCCCACCTCCAATGCCTCGGCCGCAGGACGAGCAGCGGCTGGAGCTGCTCAAGGAGATTGGCGGCACGCGCGTGTATGAGGACCGACGGTGCGTTGGGGGCTTGGCCTTCACGCCATGCATGCCCTTGTTTGCTGTTGGGTGAACGACATATGGCGCTGCTCCATGCTGCTCTGCTGCACATCATTGCTGTTCGTTCATGCAGTAAAACTCGGTTGCTCCCTGCTCCTCCTGCTTCCCCCCTCAGCCGCGAGTCGGTGCGGGTGATGGAGGAGTGCCAGTCCAAGCGCACCCACATCCAGGACCTGGTGCGCTGCGCCTGCTGAGCATGTGGTTGGGTTGACATGGGCTGGCTGGGCTCGTGAGCTGTGCCAGCCGCACGCCACCACTTGCACTGCCAACACTGCACCTGCCTACTGCCAGGTTGCACATGTTGTTGGGGAGTGCCCCACTGTGCTGGCTCATGCCATCTTCCTGTCAATCTGCAGATTGGCCAGCTGGACGAGAAGCTGGGGGAGCTGGAGGCGGAGCGTGCCGAGCTGCAGGTGCGCCTGCGGGTGCAGCCGCTGTGCTGCCTGCCCGCTACCCGGCACAGGCTGCATTCCTGCCGCTGCGCTGTCATGTGCCCACTCCAAGCCATCTGCTGCTGCTTCCGCCCTGCCCATGTTGCAACAGGAGTACCAGCGCCACGACCGGGCGCGGCGCTCGCTGGAGTACACCATCTACGACAAGGAGCTGACCAAGATCAAGGCGGATATAGAGAAGGTGGGGAGTCGGGATTGGCGGGCTTGGTTGCTCAGCGCTGCACTGCTCTGCGAGGCGGGTTGCATGCTGAGGTTGCGTGCTGAGCGCACTGACGGCAACTTGTTGCAACCCCCTGCCTGTCGCTCCACCGCAGCTGGAGGAGGAGAAGGCGGCGCACGCGGAGCGCCAGGGCCGCGTGCATGACGAGCTGCGGGAGGCCCAGGTGCGCTGGAGGAACACCTAAGGGCAGTGGCAGTGGGAGGGGTCATGCGTGCGCTGCTGTGGCAGACAACGTCTGGTGAGGGTACAGGCCGCATTGGACCTGAAGCATCCGTATCGCCTGGGGATGCTCCTCCTCATCAATCGCCTGTCTGCCTCCTCTCCATCATGCAGGCACGCCTCAAGGTGGTGGAGCGCGAGCTGAAGACACTGGCGGCACAGCAGAAGGCACTGGCCACGCAGAAGCAGGTGCGCACTGCGCGTCTTGCTGAGCCTGCCCTGCATTGTCAGCCCTGCCTTCTGGTTTGCAGCTGTTGCTGGCTTGCCCAGCCCGCCCCTTGGGCCTGCTTGCTTACAGACCTCCCCATACACACACACGCCCCATCAGGAGCTGGCGGGGGAGCGCGAGACTGCCCAGCGCAAGAAGGCGGGTGCTGAGCTGGATGTGGCCGACCTGGAGGACAAGCTGCAGGGCAACCAGGGTGGGTGATAATTGCAGTTGAAAATCCGCGAAATCCAGCACCAAGCAGGAGAGAGTTTCTGAGTTGCAGGCAGGTGCACGTGTCTCGAGTCCGACTTGACCTCCCTTTGTGGCTTCATTGCTCCACAGGCACGCGGCAGCGATGCGAGGCGGAGCTGGCCAAGCTGGACAAGCAGATTGGGCGGAAGGAGCGGGAGCTGGAGGGCGTCAACCGCCAGCTGGCGGAGGCCACGACGCGCCAGGGTGGGTTTGCAGGGTGCATGCGCGCCAGCAGGGCTGGTGTGATCCAACTGGCAGGCTTGGCGTGGTGTCCCGGCGGGCTGGGCGGCTGGGCGCATGCGAGGTTGCAGCTGGTGGGCACCAGCAGGTGTTTGAGTGCATGGCCCCTCCCGCTCAATGTAGTTTCCCCTCCCTGCACCCCGCCCCGCTCCCCTGCAGGCGAGCTGGAGGGCCAGCTGGCGACCAAGCAGCGCCGCCTGCAGGCTCTGTACGACAAGTCGGGGCGCGGCCAACAGGTGCGCGGTCCTGGATCCTGGTCCTGCACGTTACAAGCGCTCTGTGCGCGACTTGCAGTTGCATGGCTGGTCAGAGGCCGGTTTGCGCAGCCCTCCTCACTCAAACCCCTCTGCTGGCCGGTGTGCACCGTGCTCCTCCCCGCAGTTCAGCAGCCAGGAGGAGCGGGACGAGTGGTGCCGCAAGGAGGCCGCCCAGCTGCGCGCCACGGTGGCGCAGAAGGAGGAGAACCAGCGCGGCGCGCAGCAGCAGCTGGCGGCGGCGCAGGCGGAGGAGGCGCAGGTGGGCTGGCTGCTTGGTTGCCTGGTGCATCGTGTTTTGTTAGCAGCAACCCGCATTGGGCGCAACCACGCTTGCAGGCTCCCCCCTCCTGACCTGCGTCCTGTTTGTTGTGTTGCCTGCTCGTAATTCCGCCCTGCCCAGATGGCCGAGAAAGTGGCGGAGCTGCGCCAGTCGCTAGCGGAGCGGGAGGACAGCGCCAAGTCGTCGCTGGAGCGCCAGGTGGGTGGTCCGTGGCAGGCCAGTGTGGGGGACTGTGTTCCATTGTCACTGTTTGCAGCTGTGCGGGCCTGGCCCTGACGGACTGCTACTTGTTCATCCTCGCCAGGTCATGCTCATTGAATACCAGAGGCATCCACCCAATGCGTCCCTTTCTCTCCTCCCACCCTTCCCGCAGGAGCAACTGCGGCAGCAGCGCAGCGAGCTGCAGAACACGCAGCGAGACCTATTCCAGCGGGAGGCGGAGCTGGGCATGTGGGTCTGCTGGCTACCGCTGCTGCTGGACTGCTGGTGTCCTGCACCCCTGCTGGCTGCCCGCAACTGCTGATGTAGCGTCTAGCTGCTGTGCAGAATGCTCGCCTGCGTTTTGCTACTCGCTCACCAAACCGGCTGCCGCCCGCCTCTGTGACCTCGTTTGCTCTCCCTTGCTGTGTGTGCCCATGCAGCGAGGGCAAGTCCCTGACGGATGAGCTGAGCGGCCGGGAGCGTGTGCTGGAGGGGCTGGGGCGGGACCTCATGCGCGGCCTCAACTCTGTGAAGCGCATCACGCAGGAGCAGCAGCTGGAGGACAAGGTGTGTGGGAGGGGGATGCAGCTGGTGAGGGCGGAGGTTCCGTTGGCGGAGCGCGCGCCAGGGGCAGCAGCTACTGCGCGCGGCACGTGTAGCCTGTTGCAGCGCCGCTGCCCACCCACTCAGTGCGATCTCCAGCTCACCCATGCCGCTTTGCTGTGCCCGCACAGGTGTATGGCACGCTGATCGAGCTGTTTGACTGCCGCAAGGAGCTGTACACCGCCACGGAGGTGGTGGCCAACCAGAGCCTGTTCCACGTGGTGGTGAGCCTGCGTTCATGCTGCACTGCAAGCACACACTCAACCGCTTGGTCACTTGCCATTGCACTTCCAATCACGCGCTCCTGGCTGCTTGCCCACCCTGCCAACCTGTGGCCCCCCTCGCATTGCAGGTGGAGGACGACGACACGGCGCTGGCGCTGGCGGCGGAGCTGAGCCGCGGCAAGTGCGGGCGCGTCACCTTCATGCCCCTCAACCGCCTCAAGCCGCAGGAGGTGCAGTACCCCGACCAGGTGGGTGCTGCACCAGGGTGCAGTGGAACGGACTACTGAGACAGGGGGCTGTGCTGGGGTTGGGCAGGCATTGATGGCGTGCATGGCCCGCCGGCCCACCCTGCTCATGATGGGCTGACCTCCGCCCCCTCCTGCTTCGTTCTGTTCCGCACGTGTTGCTGTGCAGTACGGCAGCGATGTGGTACCGCTGATCAAGCGTCTGAAGTACGACCCCAAGTTTGATCCCGCCTTCCGCCAGGTGAGCTTGCACTCGAGGCAAAGCCATTGCATGCTGTGGGGGCGCTCAAATACCATGGTGCACTGATGCCACTTGTGGCCCATGCGTGAGTGCCGCAACGCCCGCACTCCGGCCCATCCATGGATCGCAGGTGTTTGGCAAGACGCTGGTGTGCCGCAACCTAGACATTGCTGCACGTGCGGCGCGGGAGAGCGACCTCAACTGCGTGACCATGGATGGAGACCAGGTGGGGTGGTATGGCAGAAGAGGAACGACAATTGCAAGCTCACCAGAATTGCATTTCCTCCCTGCTGCAACACATGGCTAGTGCTCCTGTCACCTCCACATCTGGAGCCTCCTAGCCCCCTGCTCCATCTGCCGCCCACGCCCGCCTGCTGATCCCATGCCATGCCTACTCGCCTCTGTTCCCTACCACCAGGTGGAGCGGCGCGGCTCGCTGCGGGGCGGCTTCCACGACGCCAGCCGCTCCAAGATCCAGGCCATGAAGGAGATCAAGGTGAGGCAGCGGAGGAGGGGCAGGTTGGCGGCTGAACAGGGCAGCTTGGCGGCTGGCGAGGGGCTGGCATGCTGCTCTGAACCTGGGTCGCAGGTTGTGACGGGGATTGAGATGTGGCAGCTGAGGAGGGGCGAGGAAGAGCCACTGGATATCGTCAGCTTTCATGGACGCACCCCTCCTCTATTTGCAAGTCAACTGCAGCTACGCCTGCTACGCCCACTCTTGCCTGCACTCGCCCGCCTGCCTCCTGACCCCACACTCTCTCCCTGCCTACTCTTCCCACCCTCCTGCCCAGGACCTGCGCGGCAAGCTGGCGGACCACAGCAAGGAGGTGAAGAAGGTGGCCAAGCAGCTGCTGGACGTGCAGCAGCGCATCCCGCAGGCAAGCCGGAATGGCCACACCGCGCTTCCTGCCTTTTGCTCGCTCAACTGCTGAGGTGCAGAAGCTGTGTCCCCCTAGAGGGCAACATCATCTCGTAGCCTCCGCCCGTCTTTGCAGGTCACTGCGGAGCTGCAGAAGCTGGAGTCGCAGCGTGCATCGTCCGCGGAGGGCAGCGAGCCGCTGCGCAAGGAGCTGCGCCGCCTGGAAGCGCAGGTGCTTGCTGAGGCTGATGCTTTGGTTGGGTTTTGCATGCATGTTGCTTGCAAGCGTGTTAGGGCGCATGGTGCACCCAGGCAACTGCGGAGTGCACCGCCTGATGTACACACAGCATGGGTGCTCTCCATTTGAAGCAGGCATGTCGGCAACCATGGCAAGCCATGCCGGAATCGCATCCTGAGCTGAACGGTCCGGGCAGCTGAGCATGCTTTTCCCCGCCCACCTGCCTGCAGGGCGCTGACGCCTCCAAGCGTGCGGCGGCCAACCAGGCGCTGCTGGCCAAAATCGAGCGGGAGCTGGCCAGCTTGCAGGTGCGCTGTGCTGCACTGTTGTGGCACTGGTATCCACCACGCCCCACGTTTGGGGGCGCTGTTGAGCTGCGCCTTTCCAGCCGTCGTTGCCGCTGCTGGTGTCTCAATGCAGCACGTTGTTATTCACCCCCACCGCTTACCTGTGCACCACTGAGCAGGCTCGCATCGAGGACACAGAGGCTGAGATTGGCACGCCGCTGCTGGGCCAGCTGAGCGCCGCTGAGCAGGCGGAGGTGGGGCAGCTGCAGCCCCAGGTCACCCAGCTGCAGGCGAGGCTGGCTGAGGGGGGTGGTGGGTGGGAGTGGGGTGGGAATGGCGAGTCCAGGGCGCACGGGCTTTGGCAGAATGCGTGCAACTGCAGCAGCTGCAGTTCACAGCACGAACGCTGCTAGGCTCGCCGTGCCGCAACACCTGTGCTCTTCCTCCCGTCCCCCTTCTTCAGGAGGAGCTGGAAGGGGTGAAGGCACAGCTGCTGGATGTGGAGGCACAGGCGCAGGTGCGGCCATGTGCACCTGCCTTGCATGCAGCTGTCACTGCACAGCGCAGCCCGATAACCATCGCGCCCTTTACTGAAGGATTGTGGCTTGACATGACTGATGGTGGCTTTGCGCCCGTCACGCTGCAGGCCCTCAGCTCTGAGCTCACAGACAACCTGCGGGAGCAGCGGCGCGACCTGCAGGCAAGCATGCGCTGGAAGAGAGGCAGGGCATGCTGAGATTGGCTCCGCAGCTGGCTGCACTGGGCATTGCTGCTCCTGGGCGTTGCAGAACGACACGTCGAAGGGCGCCAGCAGCCGCTTGAGGGCGTCCGAAGCTCTCACGCTCGCCGCGCTGTCTATGAATGGGTTTCGTGTGCCCTTCCTCAAACAGGACAAGCTGGAGGGCGCCAGCAGCACCGTGGATGCCGCCACGCTGGAGGCGCGCCGCCGCGAGCTGCAGCAGGTGAGGCCTGCCAGCTCTGCCGCCTTCTGGGGCAGTGCAAGCACAGTTGGGTTTGCGGTAATGCATGGCAGGTGCTCCCGCCTTCCTGGCTGCCCAACTGTCTGCCCGCCGCTGGTCAGCCACACAGCATTCGTTCAGCTCACGAACCCTGGGGTCGCCACTTGGCTCCTTCATCTGTGCAGGCCCAGGAGGCTGTGGCGGAGGTGGCCTCCCGAGAGAAGGAGCTGGAGGCAGAGGCGGAGGCGGCCGCACGCCAGGTGGGAGGAACCTGCTGCACCTTGCACAGGCTGCGCACCTCGGTGCTGCTTTCCCGCAGCATGATGGATACAGTTGTACCCTGTTTAAGCCACTCTCTGGGCTTCGCTCAAGGTCACCCCACCCGCCCACCATCCGCAGTCCAAGGAGCTGGCCGCTGAGCGCGACAAGCTGCGCAGCGCTGCACAGGCGGAGGACCAGACTATCCAGGTGGGCTGTGGGGCTGCTGCTGCTGCTGCTGCTACTGCGTGTTGGCAGGGTGTGCTGCCTGTCGCCCTGCAACTCGCAATGAGTGCCCAGTTCCACCCAATGCCGCGCCTGCCGTTCCGCCGGGCTGTCTTCCCCTGTGTGCCAACCGCAGCTGTTGCTGTCGGCTTCCGTTGCCGCAGGACGAGCAGTCCAGCCTGCAGCGCCTGAACGACCGGCTGGCGCACCTGCGCCTGCGCAAGGGTGACCTGGAGAAGCGCATCCGCGAGCTGGGCAGGTGAGGCGGGTTTGCAGGTTTCTTAGGCTGCGCCCCTTGGTTGGCCTAGGCTGAGCCAGGGCAACCAGGAGGAGCGCATGTTGCGCGAGCTGCGCAGGTGGGGCAGCTCAGCCCGGGGTTGGCTCCACCTGCCTGCCTGCATGTGAAGGATCCTGATCACTTGCTGGTGAGCTGTGGAGTTGACGGGAGCGTGCGCCCGCTCCTCTCCCCATCCACAGCCTGCCGGACGACGCGTTTGAAAAGTACCGCGGGCATGGCCTCAAGAAGCTGCAGGCGGAGCTGGCGGCCGCCAACGCCGAGCTCAAGCGCTTTGGCCACATCAACCGCAAGGCGCTGGACCAGTGAGCTTTACAATGCTGCCGCGCTGGAAGGTCGTTTGCTTCTTTCTGGACTGGCGTCGAGCGCCAAAAGGCTTCCTCCTGTCTGCTTGGCAGCTTGCAGCATGGCCACCCTCCCTCCTCCCACCCCCTTCCGCGCTGCAGGTATGTCAACTTCAGCGAGCAGCGGGACCAGCTGTACCGTCGCAAGGAGGTGCGCTGCAGCCTGGGAGGCTGCAGGGCTTGAAAGGAGGCGTGGGCTGCAAGGCACAGCAGCCGGGGTGGCTGGGCTGCGCCGGCTGCCTGCCCATGGCGCCCCTGCTGCGCGGTGGCATCGACTGTGGCTTGTGCCTCAGCCGCGCTGCTGCAAACAACCACTGCTGCAGGAGAATGACCGCGGCGACGACAAAATCCGGCAGCTGATTGACACGCTGGACATGCGCAAGGACGAGGCCATTGAGCGCACGTTCAAGGGCGTGGCCAAGCAGTTCCGTGACATCTTTGCGCAGGTGGGTGCTGGTGGTTGCGATTGGACTGCATGGTTGTGGTTGAGCTGCATTCAAGCCCTGGTGCCCTCGCCTGCTGGATGCGCTGAGGTTGAGGACTGCATGCCCCTAGCGCGCCCTCACCCCCCA